>RJWM01007764.1:0-76335 GCA_004363535.1 Dasyprocta punctata | reverse complement strand
TTGTGATTCTGATGGGCCTTCCTTTGTAGGTAATCTGTCCCTTTTCTTTAATAGCTTTTAATATTTTGTTTTTGTGTTGAATTTCTGGAATCTTGATTATTATATGTCTGGGTGTAGGCCTATTATGGTCAAGTTTAGCTGGAGTATTATATGCTTCAGTTATCTGAAGGTCTCTTCCTGTTCCCATACTTGGAAAATTTTCTGTAATTATTTCTGTAAATATGCTTTTAATTTGATTTGTATTGACCCCTGCCTTTTCACTCACACCTTTTATTCATAAATTATATTTCCTTTGGTTGTCTTGCAGCCGTTGCACTGCCACTTCCAGATTTCTTATTATTTTTAATAAGTCTTGTCTCTGTCTCTCCCACGCTGCGATTTTCTCTTTGAGATATGAAAGACTATCTTTAGTCTCTTTCAGGTGGTTCTGCCAACTTTTATTGAAGTCTTTGAGTTCCTGGTATTCTCTCTGAATCTGATTGATGCATTCTAAGTCTTTATTTGTCTCATTCTCAATCTCCTTTGATTTTCCGTCCTCCACCTTTCCGGCTATGTCTCCTTTAGAGGTGCTTAGGGATTGCCCTAGTATTAATTTCATTTCAATTCTCAGTTGGGCTAACAGTGCTGCTTTAATTTCTTTCATAGCTTCATGGAGTTGTCTCCCCACTTCGGTTGTCATCTCCTCTGAGAGTTTAATATTTGGACTCCCAACCTTGTCTGCCTTTACGTCAATCGAGTTTGTGCTGCTTGTATCGGAGTCCGGAGAGCGCCCTCTACCTTTCCTTCTTGGCATTTTCCTGGGCTCTGCTGTGTTTCCCCAGCCCGCCTTGGCTCCGCGGATGTCTGGTGAAGTGCGCGTGGATAGGGTCGTCCACCTAATTTCCTCTATCACCCCCAAGGCGCCTATGCAGATTCCGCCAAGACCCTCCAGGGCCTGGTGTGGGCAAGGAACCGTGCCTAATTAGGTGCAGTTCCAGTTGCAAGATGGAAGCCTGTTCCTTGCTCTCCCTGGGGAGTGGGGGGTGGGGGGCTGGGGCCCACCGAGTTTACTCACTCACCAGCTCACGACCACCTCTTTCCATGATCGATAGCTGCCTCTGCCGTCTCCGCCTTAGCCATCTCCGCCTTAGCCGCAGAAGTTCAATCGCGCATCTCAAGCACTTTAATCGCACCTTCCCAGTTTGAGTCTGCGTTGATTGGATTGAGCTGCGGTCAGAGGCGCCGCCACCTTTGTTTGTTTACTTCTTCTTTTTTTTACTCTTTCCGAGGGCTACAGTTCTCATCCTAGACTCCTCTTAGGTCCAGAGGATCCATCTCCCTCCCCTTTCCTTCTTTCTGTTATTGTATTATTTTGTATTCCAGCATTTGGGAGGTATATTCCAGGGTGCCTCCCTATGGTGGAGTCATCAGGTCGGCCATTTTGCAGGAAGTCCTCTGTCTCTTTCTTTGTATGTATGCGTGTGTTTGTAGTGAATCATAACAAAAAATGTATTTTTTACTGCATCATAGTCCAAAACAATTGGAAACCAGCACTTTCAATCTATGCTTAATAAAAGGTATAGTTTGATTCAACTCCACATCTTTACTTTTCTCAAATTGGAAGGAAAGAAAGTATCTCATCTGGTAAGAATTTTGGTTTCTTCCTATCACCAACTCTGCACATGTGCCCAAATCTGCATTTCCCTTTGCTTCCTTTAACAGAGGGAGCAGTTATTCCTCAACTAGAGACTACTGTTTTGGGTTTCATTTTCTCTCAGCTCCACAGAGTTTAATTTATTCTTTTTCTTCCCTATATCTTCACACTCTCCCTCAGCTTTTCCCAACTTTTATATAAATCCCCATTTAAAAGTAAATCTTGTTTCATTTCCACATTATTCCATAATTCTGTAATACCTGGCTATTGCTCTGTTCCCCTTCTCAAGAAACTTCTTCATAAAATTGCCTATAATCCCAGCCCTCAGGAGGCTGAGGCAGGAGGATCACAATGAGTTCCAAGCCAGCCTGAGCTATGTAAAAAAGTTCAAATCCAGCCTGCACTACATATGGAGACCCTGCCTCCAGAAAAAAAAAAGAAGAAGAAAAAGAAAAAGTTTCCTTTACTGTAGATATCTGATGTCTCCTTTCCTATCTTCTAATTGCTATCACTTACTGTTTATTTTTTATTTCATTCTCTATTGATTCTGCTCTAGCACAATCAACAGCAAACTCCATATTGGCAAACGTTGGCTGCTTTTCAATCTTCATCTTACCTACTTCATGAAGGAATTTGATTCAGATGACAGAACCCCGTCTTGAAACACACTTTGTTTCCATGACACCATCTGCCCCATCTACTACTGCTCCTTTGATCACACGCATCAAACTTCTTCACAGACTCCTCTGTCCATCTCTAGATGTGGGATCCTTTAGCTCTATCTCTCTGTGTTGTCACTGAAGGGATCATCCTCAAACACTATAGTATTAGCTTTTTTTTTTTCTCCTGGTATCACGGATCGAAGTCATGACCTTGTGCTTACCAAGCAAGCACTTTAACTGCTGAGCTAAATTCCTAGTCCAGTTTTAGCTTTTAAATTAGGTCTTTTCATCTACAGGTTTCCCCCTCCATTCTTTTCTACTCTTGGCAGTTTAATGAAGGAACAAACACATTAGAATTTCCTATACTGAATTTTGCTTACTTATTCATTGTTATATAGTTTAATCTATTCCTCTGTCCTCTCTGTCCTTTGCATTTGTATAAATTGTTAGTTCATCTAAAGTTGTTAACTGGGCCACCTGTACATGACCCTCCATATGACTTGGATTTCTCATAGAATGGTAGGTAGCTGAATTCTAAGATGAAACTGTCCAAGACCTAACATACTGGCAAAAAAAAAAAAAAAAAAAAAAAAAAAGTACAAGCTTCCAAGCCAGTTAAGAACTGCTGGAATTGACCCAATGTCTCTTTCTAACTACATTTATCAGAGTAATCATAGAGCTCTCTCTAATTCACAATGGTTGAGAAACGACCTCCACTTATTGATAGTATGTGGGAGTGGCAAGTTCACATTGTAGATTTATGTGAAATAGGAAATTTTGCACCATCTTTGAAAATCTGTCACATTTGTTATCTGGCATGACAAGATGTTCCAGCTCATTTTAAGCATTTCCTGCTGTGACTAGAATCCATCTTTTCTCTTACAAGCTTTGGTCCTTTTTGATGGGAAGTGATATTTCAAGACGGAAAATCTGGATGCTTATGATACACATTGCTACCAGTTTGGTCTTTTATCTGGGCCTTTTCAGTAAGCATTGCTAGAATACATATGCACATGAACACACACACATATGCATGCAAATATGCAAAACTACTTATAGATATATATTTATATAAAGATAAAATATTATACTAATTCATTCTGTTGCTTCTAATTCAAATTTCATGGGGTTTTTACTTGACATCTTACACTTTAGATTTTTAATTTCTTTTTTTCCCTCACTGAGAATTTTGATGTTCAATGACAAGAATGTTAAAATATGACATAATTGCTTATTTGCATTATCCCACATTTTACAGACAATGGTCTTATAATAAAATACTAGTATGATAAAAGCAAAAATAAGTTGTTTTGATTATTCATCTCCTATTCTTTTTTCCTTTGCATCTATATTGTCAAGGATTGTATAAATATTTGTCTCCCTTTTACCACTAAATTAAGCTTATTTCCTAAGCAAATATATTTTTACTGATACCATCAGGGTTTTATAACAATGTTTCATTTGTGATTTTGGTTCTCTGAATCCCTTTTTCTAGAAGACTAAGAATCACTCATGGAAACAATATTTTCTGAGTTTTTGAATGTTAATAACAGCTTGTTGGAGGTCTTTATAATGGAGAATCAGTTTTTACTGGTATGAAATACCTTATTTACATTTTATTCTCTTGGCATCAAATGTCAAAAGGTTGATTACATTATGCTTTCCCTAACTGACAATTACTTAATCTTTCACTTAATCCTGGTTGAATCAAGGATTTCTTGCTACTTCTTTTAATACAGTAATTTTACTGGACTTTTTCTTCTTTTTATCATTCTTGATCAATATATTCAGTAAAGAGTATTCTCTTTCATGATATAAGTTTGATTTTATTCCAGAAATTATCAATTATAGATTTTAATATTCATTATGTTTCCTTTTTATCTTTTCCTATGGATTCATTATGGGACATTGGATCTTCTTTGTCTATAGTTTCTATTTATCCCTTTCTCTTGAATTATTTTGATTCTTCATTTTTGCAGTTTTAAAAAACTTTTTGTGTGGAAATAATTTCAAATCTATGAAAAAGCCAAAGTCTGAGACTAACACACCTTTTACCCAGACTCGCACTAACCATGGTCCTGCCTCAAACTTACTTCATTTCAGATGTGACACCTTCATCTACCACATTTGGCAAACATGAAATCTAGGAATCCATCATGATGCTCTCTTTCCCCCCACTTATAACAATTTATTTAACAAGATCTATCAATGACTTACTTCCTACACTGAAACTATACTGCTGATGGAAGATATTTACTATACTTTGTGGCTGCCTAGCTACAGTATTGTCATGAGTAGTAAATGTCCAACCTTATGCACCCATCTCCCAGACTAAGAAACTCAATTACCCCAGTCTCTCGTGATGTGTTATCAGTCTATCAGAGGCACTCAACTAAGACTACCTAAGAAAGCAAGAATCTGTCCTTTAGCAGAAGAGGTAATAGAAGCTTTTGGCTTTAGGTGAAAATACTTGCATAGCTTACAGTATCTGGTACTCTAGTTAGTTACAGATGAACTTGTGCAGGACCTGCAGAGTAGCAATGGATTTCAAGAGAGCAGCCTTCTAGTGAGCATTGAGTATCTTTCCTGAATGGACAGCCTCAAATATTGACTGACTTTTCCAGAAACTCTAGAAACTAATTAACACTTTTAAAAAAAATTGTTTTCCAAATTAAGGTAGAATTAAGGAGAGTTTCATTGTTTGCACTGTGGATGCAGTGATATACTGATCTTTTTTTCAGCTCCACTAATATACCAACCACAGTATCTTGCCTTGTAGATAATCCCTCCATCTCTGCAACCTATCCTTCCACCTGCAAGTTCTGCTGTCTTCAGAAAATAAGGGAACATTCAGTTGCTTTTGAACACCACCTTAATTATGGAGCGATGTTTTTCATAACAATGATTTCTACTCTAAGATTTCTACTCTAATGATTGTAAAATTACCCCTGTTAAAGAGCTAGGCCCATTTTTCAATAACCAAAGTTATATCATTTGTGTACTTCTAATATTTATACAGATCATGCAAAGGGATTTCTATACCTGGGATGTATTTGGTTAGCTTTTTATTGGACTCACAAATCCTTGGGTTTGATATCACACTCATTAAAACAGCTCCACCTGTGTTTGATTTTTAGTGCAAGACACAGAAGTGAAACATGAATCCCATTTGAAAGTAAGATATTTTTAAGGAAACTTGAAGAAAATTGGAAAGTTTTTAAGATCAATAATCTTCCTGGACATGTTGTTGTAACAATCTAAAACATAGACATTTTCTTTCTTTTTTTTTTAATTTTTAGGAGACTAAAACCAAACAAAACAAAACAGAATAAAGCTAATCAGAACAGAATAATGAAAGTGTTACAGAACTACAAAACAAAATAATAGGAAATTCACAATGCCTACATAATGTCTCTTGTTTTCTTCAAAATAGCTGTCCGTACCATCAGACATGATAAAATCAAACAAAACAAAACAGAATAAATCTATCAAAATAAAAGGATGAGAGTGTATTTTAAAGAGAACAAAACCAAATGAAATAAAACAGAATAAAGCCAATCAAAACAAAACAGTGAAAGTGATACATGACTTCAAAACAGAATAATAGGAAATCAACAATGGCTACCATAATGCCTCTTGTTATCTTCAAAATTGCTGCCCATACCATTAGACATAATAAAATCAAACAAACTAGAACAGAATAAAACCAATCAAAACAGAACGTTGAATAAAACAAACAATAAAGTGTAACAAAACCAGTGGAAAAACTATTGGATTTCAAAAACAAGACAGAAGGAAATCCCCCATATTTACTATATTGCATGTTGCTCCTCTCTAAATAGATGCTCAGCTTTAGACTTGCAAAGTCAGTCAAACAATACAATCATTAAGTTGTTTTTGTACCTCAGTTGCTATCAACTCAGCCTGTTCTCCAAATCAGCTGGTTGCTTAAGATGGGGAGATGTTCTTGTCTCCCAGCCTGCATGCTGGTTGGCTTATGGGAAGAGCAGATTAGATTCCTGTTACTCCTCCCAGGCCCAGCAAGGCTTCTGCTGATTCACAGAAAGGATGAATTAGCTTCAACATAGACATTTTCAATACCTCAATCACATCTCAGAAATGATGAAACTTGAAAAGAAAAACTCTGGGTTTTGAATTCCACTGTTTCTGATATCCGATTGATTTATTTGGAAAAATAATTGTATGTTTGCTGACGCATTTGAGGTTGAATCCTTGATAGGTTACTAGAGAGATCCTGAAGAAGAAATTCCCAAGAATTTAGATACTAAGTATATAGGAAGAGTGAACATTTCACTTTGACCTAAATACAGCACTGGATTATGCCATTAGTATTCACAGGCTGCCTGAGTCCTTATGGAATCAAGTGTATTTTTCAATCCCCAAGGAGGATTAGATCATCAAATCTATCCTGCTCTTTTCTTACATTTTAAAATCTACATCTACAATGATTCTGCTTTGTGCATTAACAAATGCATGTATTTTTTTCTTTTCTACCTTCAACAGTATTTGGGTATAATTTTTTTCACTGTTTAACCTGATTCAGGTATGCATCTAACTACACGTTGCTATTTATTTGGTTGGTTTCCAGTTTTTACAATTTTTAGTTACAATTTATTGAAGCTGTCTTCATTGGAATCAATTCTTTTTTTGCTTAAAACTTACAATAAAATTTAATTTGTTGTGAGTTTTTTGTCCATGTCAAATTTAACCAATTATAACATCTGCCTTTATGAGCTTACTTTGTGGCCATTATTTCTACCACACTCAATTTTTCTTGATCAGGTTTGGATGCCTACATTCTGTCAAGAAGATATGATTATTTGGAAATTTTTCATCATTAGCCATTTTGCTATGTGTGCCATTTTTGTTATTTTTAAATGACATAAAAAAAGCATATATTTATGGGTTACCATATGATTTTTCAATATGTGTATGTTATGTAATGCTCAAGTCAGGGCAAGAATATCTGTCCTCTTAAACGCTCATCACTTCTTTGTGATGAAAACATTTGAAATCCTTTCTTCTAGTTTCTTTGTGGTATATAATACACTTTTGTTATCTACAGTCAGACTTCTGTGCTAAATAAATGTTTCTAATATCACTGCAAACCTAGTTAATTTAATCAAATGTTTTTTTCCTCTAAGAATTTATTATCTTGCATGTGGGGAAGTAACTGTAGTGAAAAAGTAGTTTGCTTATTTTCCTTCTATTTTGCACGTGTTCCCAATATGTCAATATTACTTAGCACCACATATGCTTAAAATTCCTAACATTTATAAACAATTTCAAAACCAGTGTGCACTCATTCTTTAGACATTTTATAAATATTGCATTAATCTGAAATGCTTACCTTCACAGTATATTTAAAACAATATGCTGCAAAAATGCCTTGTTATTATTGAAATATAATAAACTATCTTAAGATTATTTCAAATAACTCACTTTTAGACTAACTAAAATGAAATAAAGCTTTACGGGGAAGTGAAAATAAATGAGTCACTAAAATAAAAAAGGAATCCAATGCAGCCCAATACGAACTCATATCTACATGAATCGGGACCCTGCTATGAAATAAAGAGATCATTTTCTGATTTATATTGTTATGCCAATGTAACACAGTTACTTAAAACTGTTTTATGAGACCAGTAGAAGCCTTGAAATTTCTTTATGTTGTTTTCTAGATAATTTGATGTCCTTTCCACTTCCAGAGTCCAAATCTGTGATTTACAGTAATTCTTTCCAACAGCCCTCCACCGGGGGAAACAAAAAACTTCCTCATCCTCTACACAGATGTGGAGAAGGGAAAGTGTGTGACTATCCTGAGGTGCAGGCACAGAGAGAAAGTCATTAATGCTCATGCATTAAGATTATTGGGACATAAAACCCAAACACTAGGCATAGATGCCCATGCCAAGTGGTATGACTTGTTTGATGGCTTCACAAGGCAGTAGCAATTACTTGTGGGTGATGATGAGATCCTCATGGTAAGGAAGGTAACAAATTTATGTGAGCCCTGTGTTCACACCTGGCATGTTTTTTCCCCTGCAGCCTGTTGACCATGATCACCACCTTGGCCATCCCCCGTGACTAAAGAAGGAACGCACTGTGTTCCTTCAAACGTTCCTTCACTACGTGCTGTCTTGTGTCCCCTGATGCTTCACAATCTACACAGGAGTCCTCACTGTATGTAAATCTCACTTCTGCTATCCTCCCACTCGACCCCATTTCTCTCAGACAGAAACTTTGAAAGACAATCCAAGGTTTTTGAACTTTACCATGTAGACACTTAAAGAAATTTAATATTGAAATATTTTATTGACATAGAAACAAAGTCAGTGCCTCTGGAAGGTTAACATGAGTGCAGGTTGTGAGGTCAGATGGAAGTGGTGGTAGAAGATTAGGAGTGGGGGACCATTTACAATTGCAGTGGTGCCTAGGTTCACAAATGGTCTTGTTTGCAAATGGTTTTGTTTCCAAACAAACATTTGGCAAAATTTTGCTTTTTGTTTGCTATCTCTGCATTGGGTGATGACCATGATTGCATGTCTTTCCTACACAAACATGAATGTGGCCAGAATCACGTTTTTCAGAATCATGGAATGCATTAAACTAGTGACCTAAGGTACAACTGTAACTAGAACAAACCAGATGTGAGGTGATGTGGAAATAAGGTCAGTGGAGTTTGATCCTTATCATTTTAAAAAGGAAGACTGAACTTACCCATTCCTTTCCCTCACAGAGCTACCTTCAAGTAAGAGGGTACAGGTCTGTCTACAAGGTGAATGCTGACTAAGTGTATATACAAATGAAAATATGCATGACTCTCCCGCACATAAAAGTATGATGATTTAGCTGACTCTTTTCTTTTTCCCTTGTCCATATGAGTGTCCTGAATCACAAACCATACTCTTAGTGTTTTCTAGAGTCTGTGATCAACTGAACAAACAAACAACATGTGTTTAAATACAAAAATGAATCAAGTTAAGCAGTGAAAAAATATAGTCAAATACTGTTAAAGGTAGAAAAGAAAAAGAACACATGTACTTGTTAGTGCAGAAAGAATTATTGTAAACATAGATTTTTAAAAATATGACAAGAACAGGACAGATTTTATGTCCCATTCATCCCTAGGAATTCATTTGGTTCCATAATTCTGATTCTAAGACCAGGATTATAAGGAAGCACCTTAGAGACCAATGCCCTTGTTGCCACTATGCCACCCTCAGTGTCACAGTGTCCTGTCTATCTCTGGTTATTTCTTTTTTTTTTTTTTTCATTTAAGAGAAAGAAAGAGACACAAAAGAAAAACAAAAGGCAAAAGAGACAAACAAACAGCAACAACAACAATCCCAAAATAATAAGAATATAGGTTTTCAAATCAAGATGATAGAAATTTAACAAGGGTTATAATATTACATATTGTTACCTTCAGAAGGATTGCTTAGATTACCAGATATAGACATGTAAATTGATCTAATCATATGAGTATTAACTGTTCTTTTCCAAGAACTAATGCAATTAGTAGTATAGTCATCTTAGCTATCTCATGTGTGTGTATATATATATATAAATTTATATCTTTTTCCTTTTCTCTTCCTTCTTTCCTCATTTCCCCTACCCCAGTTACTTTTCCTCTTTGAGCAGTTTCTTACCCTTACACAATATTTATTGTAGATTTTGGATAGTATTTGCTCTTTCAGTTTCTTATACTAGGGAGACAATATGGTATTTACATATGTGAGATTGATATATTTCACTTATGTGTATGGTCTCAAGTCATGTCCATTTACTTATAAAAGCCTCGATACAATCTTCTTGATTCAGCTTTGGTAATTCATATTTCTAGGAATCTGTCCATTTTTTCTGTGTTATTATACATATGAGAGTAAAGGTTTTTGAAGTAGGTATTGATGATCTTCTATATTTCCACAGGGTCTGTAGCAATTTCACCTTTTTCATTTCTTATTTCATTTCTTATTGTGTGGATTTGAGTCTTTTCATTCTTCTTTTTGATAAGGTTGGCTAGGGGTTTATTTTATTTATCTTTTAAGAACCAACTCGTCGATTCACTAATTCTTTGTATTGTTTTCTTAGCTTCAGTTGCATTAATTTCTGCTCTGATCTTGATAATTTCCTCCCTTCTTTGGGCTTTGGGCATGACTTGCTCTTATTTTTCTAGAAGTTTAGAGTATTAGATTATTTATTTGTGTTCATTCTGTTTTCCTGATGTGGGAGTTTACCACTATAAATTTCCTTCTGAGGACTGCTTTCATTGTGTCCCACAAGTTCTGGTAAGCTGTATTTGTATTTTCATTCAATTGTAGATATTAGTTAATTTCTTCTGTGACCCATTGGTTGTTTAGGAGCATGTTATTTAACTTCCATGTGTTCATGGGGTTCTCATGGGTTTTCTGTCATTAATTTCCTATTTTATTGAGTTATGGTCAGATAATATACATGGGATTATTTCAATTTCTTTGCATTTACTTAAGCATGTTCTATGGGCTTGTATATGGCCTATTTTAGAGAACGACCCATGTGCCGCTGAGAAGAATGTGTATTCTGATGTTGGGAGGGAAATTCGGTACACACCTATTTGTTCACAAGTTTGATTCAGTTCTTTTATTTCTTTGCTGATTTTTTGTTTGGTTGATCTGCCTCTCTGTGACAGTGTGGTGTTAAGGTTCCCTGTTATAACTGTATTATTGCTTATTTGAGTTTTCATGTCAACTAAAATTTGTCATACAGAGTTGGGTACTCCTATATTTAGTGCATATATATTTATGATTGTAATCTCTTCCTCTTCAAGGTTTCTCCTGACAAGTATGTAGTGACCTTCTTTATCTCTTGATCATTCTTGATTTGAAGTTCACATTGTCTGCAAACAAAATAGCTTCCCCTGCTTTTTTCTGGGTTCCTGTCACATGAAGTATTGTTTTCTATCTTTGGACTTTTAGTCTATGAATTTTCTTTTGAGTTAAATGTGTCTTTTATATACAGCATATTGTTGAATTTTGTTTCTTAATTCATTCTGCTGGTCTGTTTCTTTTTATTGTTGAGTTGAGACCATTTATACTGATTGATATAACTGGTATGTACTAACTTACCCCTGTTGTTTTATCTTTCTGTTATTGGTTTTCTACATTTTCTGTTTAATGATTTGCCCTGTTTAGTGGTTTCCTTTGGTTGTTGTTCTTAAGATTGTGGCTATCTTTGTCTCTTTCTAGAGTGTCTTTCAGTACTCTTTATAGTGTTGGTTTGGTGGCCATAAATTTCTTCAGTTGTTCTTTGTCATGAAAGTATCTTATTTCTCCATCAATTTTTAAGGATAGTTTTGCAGGGTACATCAATCTGGGTTGAAAGTTGTTTTCTTTCAGGATTTGAAATACTTCACTCCGAGCTCTTCTTAACTTAAAGGTTTGTGTTGAGAAGTCTGAGTGATTCTGATAGGCTTTCCTTCATAGGTGATGTTTCTTTTCTCTGACAGCTTTTAGTATTCTGCTCTTGTGCTGAGTTTCTGATATCCTACTTATTATATGTCTGGGTGAACATTTATTTTGGTTATGGCTAACTGGGGTTCTACATGCCTCACTTATCTGTTTATCAGATTCTTTTCCAATGTTTGGAAAATTTTCTGCTATTATTTCTGTAAATAGTCTTCTTATGGCAATTGTGTTGACCCCCCTGCTTTTTTGTTGACACCTATCAATCTTATATTGCTTCTCTTGTCATCATCTTATAGCTGTTGAATTGTTTCCTGGTTCCTTGCCATTTTTAAGAGATCTTTTCTTTCATGATCGTAAGTTTCCATGCTATCTTCAAGGTCTGAGAGTCTATCTTTGGCTTCAATCAAGTGGTTTTGCCAGCCTTCTGTGGAATTTTTAATTTCCTGAATAACCCTTTGAATCTGTTTCATGCAATCTAATTCTGTCATATATTGTTCATTCAAGGCTTCCATCATTATCTTATGTTCCTCTATTTTTTAAAATCTAGATCTTCTTTAGATGCCCTCAACATTTCTTTCATAAATGTTTGTCATTTCTTTTTTTACCTGGGAGATTATTTCTGATCTGATTTTCTCTATTGCTTCATGGAGTTGTTTCTTTACTTCAGTTGCTATCATTTTAGAAAATTCAGTTGTACAACTTCCAATATCTTCCATTTCAGTGTCTTCTGGGTTTGTTCTCAGTGGGCTGGGGGACTGAGACTGCATCTTGTTCTTTCATTTTGTCATTTTCCTCTGTGAACTGTGCAGCTGGCCAGGCACTCTCCCAAGGGATTGCACTGGAAAGTTGAACTGGGCAGAGCTTCAATCCTCTGATATCCATGTGGCTAGCTGGGGTACACCCCCAAACTATGGTGCTGGAGCCTTTTGCTCTGATGGACAGAGCTCAAAATCTTCAGGCCCCATCAGCTAGGATCGTCACTTTCTGATGGACACCTCTGGGCTCTGGGCTGGGCAGGGTTTGGTACTGCTGTGATCTGTGAGGCTGGCTGGGTGTTCCCCTGATGGATTGCATTGGGATGCTGGGCTTGGCAGAGCTCGGATCCTCTGTGTAGCTAGCAGGGATGCACCCCTGGAGTGTGGCACTGGGGCCTTGCAACTGGCTGGGTGAGTTTAGAATCCCCGGAACCCACGGGGCTAGATGGGACACCTATTTCTTTGTACTTCCTTGGTGATAGTTTTTCTGCTTTTGATATTCCAGGGCATGCAGCATAGCTTCTTGGACCAAGGCCTCCCATTTCTGTGATGCCTACCTTCACCCAGCACCTGCATGGGGTTCTGCCATTCATCTTCCATGTCCTACACTTGCTTGGATCTATATATTTCACATGTCTTGCTTTCTGTTCACTTCAGTAATTGGAACTCAAATTCTTTCTGTTTTTTATTAGTTTGGTATGTAACACTCTTTGTTATGCCTTATGTCTAGAAGTCTCTCCAAAGTCTTATGCATCATAGGTGGAGATTTTCAAAAGTGACTGGATCTAGAGTGTAAGACACTGTGATTGATTCATGGTGCAATGGTACACTCAAGGGAACTAGGATTAAGGGTGTGAGTGCTACCTACCCTAAGTAGCCTGGATAAGATAAAAGGGACAGAAAGAGTTGTGGTTATTCCTTGCTGCTTTGCTGCCTTGTGCCTGCTGTAAACTGTTCTCCTCTGTGAGGCCACCCTGCCTTGCAGCCAGCTGATTATTGTTTGAAACTTCTACAAACTGTGAGCTAAATAAACCCTTCCTCCCTTAACTTGTGGGTGTTGGGTATTTTGTCTCAGTAATCAAAAAAACTACCTAAGACAGAATTTGGTGACAGGAATTGGGTTGTTGCAGTGACTGTACCTGACCAAGTGTCTCCAGAGCCTTTGAAACTGGCTTGTGAGAAGGGAAAGAGTTAGGAAAGCTTTGGATATGGCCCCCCTGAAAAAGTATTAACTGGAACACCTGAGACTGTAGTTGATGGGAGTATCTGGTCAGAGTGCAGAAGACCAGAATTCTTATAGAAATATAGCCAGAAAGGATCAGGCTCAGGAGGTTTCTGCTGGGAAGGTCTGTATTGGTTGCTGGACTCCAGATGATGTGTGCTTTTCAGTCTAACATTGAGGTGGTGACATGGCTACTGTTGGGGGTGTTTAGCCAGATTTATGTTGAGAATCAAGAGCAAAAAGTCCAGTAGAATGATTTGAAGTTTGAGTTTAGCCAGAAAGGAAGCTCCAATAAAACTGTGGACTGCAAATATAGAGCACGGAAGGTTTTAATTGCTGAAAAGGAACAAGAGAATAGAAAAGATAGCCTGAGGGAATCGTAAGGAGCAGCAGGACTTTACCATTTGTAATTGAAACTGGAAAAGTGAAGGACTTTGCTTTGAGAAGACAGTTTCAGACACCACGTTCGAGAATGACTGCACCTTAGGGAAATTGTTCCTCAAGATTTGGCTCAGAGGTACTGAACTCCTACAGCTACAAAAAAAGATGCCTAATTACTGATTCAGCTGACAGCAGATCTTGGCATCATCCATGTGATGTTGGTTTTAGGTGCATGCAGAATGCAAGACTGTGGGGTCAGGAAGACTTCCACACAGATTTCAGAAGAAGACCTGGGAGGCCAGACAGTGTGATCCTGAGAGGGCAGTGTGTGGAGCTGTGAGTGTGAAACCAAAGGTGCACTAGAGATCCCAGAAGTTTTGAGAAGCCAGAAATACAGATCATGTGAGGAAAACTTCAAAGAGAGAGCAGATCTGGCCAAAGAGAGAAGTCATGGGAGCTGCAACCATCAGAAGTGCCATGGGGCTGGTGCCACTCAAGCCCTTTGGAGTTCACAACTTGCCTCATATTGCCAGAAATGCTGGAAATGGAACTGTGGGATTTAATGTTTACCCTACTGAATTTTGGTCTTGCTTTGATCCTGTTCTCTTCTATCCCCATTTGTAGATTTTGAAATGGAAATGTCTATCTTGTGCCATTGAATATTGGAAGTATTTTACTTTGTTTTCATTTGTACAGGGTCTTGAAACTAAAAGTTTGCCTTAAATCTCAGAGGAGACTTAACACTTTGACTATTCAGTTAGGATTTTGGCAACTCTTATGGATAGACTAAATGCCTTTTGAATAAAGGGATATGCAAGAGTCTTTGGGGGATGTTGTAGTCAGGGATTTCAAGGAGAATGATTACATATAAGACACATAATTTATAGTATTATTTATAATGATCGCACTAGGAGTCAAATAAAAAGAAATTGCAGAAAATTTGTCCACAACACTGAAAACCTAAAAAATCCAGCTGAGGGTCTGGATCCCATGGCAGTAACTTGCATGAGTTCAGCTGAAAACCCAGAGTCCACAATAACTCATGCAAGTCTATTTCAGGATCTGTACTAGATAGGCCGAAAGGTCAGTGGTGGAAGCTAGAAAATCTATGCTAGCAGGGTGAAGGATCTGTGCCAGCATGCTGAGGGTTCTATACTGCAGTCAAGAAGCAATGCTCAAAATAAGGACCGGGGTTCCCTTGAAAAGTACCACAGCCATCCTCAGTGAAAGTGAGGTCCCAAGTTCCTCCAATGATGAGAACAGCTGAGTTCATATCAGGAAGCCAACATGACAAACTTCTCCTGGAGATTGAACAGCACACATCTTCCCCTCTGGAGCCAGGAAGCAATGCTCAAAGTAAGGACCAGAGCTTCCCCAAAGTGAATCACAGCCATTCTCAGCAAGAAGGTCCCAAGCTCTTCTGATGATAATAGCTGAGTTCCTTACAGGGGAGCCAGCATGACAAGCTCCTCTAGGAGAATCAATGGCTCCAAACAACAACAATACTTAGGAGAGTCCACAACATTGCTTCTTCCTTTCCAGGTATCCTTTTTATGATGCCAACTTTCCTCAGGTGGGCCATCTACACCCAGCACCATGCTGATTCAGTGTATCTGGTGTTTAACCACTGGATACCAATCCACTACAGGTTACCAGGGCAGAATATTATGGCTGTGTCTAGATATCCCAGCAAAGTCTCATGCAATCATTGGTGGGGCTTTTTCAGAGGTGGCTGGATATCTGGGATTGATTCATGGTGTAACATTACATTCAAACGCACTAGGATTAAAAATGTGAGTACTGCCCACTCTAAGTATCCTGGATAAGATGAAAGTGGAAGAAAGAGTTGTGATCATCTTTTGTTGCTTTGTTGCCTTCTGCCCACCATGAATTGTTCTCCTCTGTGAAGCCACAGTATCTGTCTTGGAGCCAGCTGATCATGGACTGAAACCCCTACAAACTGTGAACTGAAACCTTTCATCTGTGAACTTGTGAGTGCTGGGTATTTTGTCTCAGCAGTGAGGAAATTAACTAATATGCTCTTCATACTCATCTCTATCCTGACATGTCAAACATGGTAGCTGTCACTGAAGATCACCCCCAATCACTTAGCCAGTTGCTGTTCCCCTCCAAAATTTGCTCCAAGCATGAAAATTCCACACAATAACACAGTCAGAAACACATTCTTGTTAGCTACATTTTGTAACAGGAAACCAAGATTTAGGAAGGTGTTTTAATCTCTCCAATATTACACAGCTAGTAAGAACCTAAATTTAAACCAAGACTTCTGGGCCCTTAAATGTAATGCCTATATATCTCAAGGTTTGTCAGACTGGCCATCCTTCTATCATCAGGAATATCTAGAACTATACTGAGTATCTATACAAAATGATGAGATATAACCACCAGTCCAGTAGTAGTGATTACTTGGGATTTTACCAGGAAACAAACTGTATGTTTCATAATGTTGTGTTTTAAGAAATGCCTGGAAGGTCTCTTGACCTCCCAAGGTATTTTCCACTACCTAGAGTAGATGTTAAATTCCCTTCAGTAGTGAAACTTTTACAAATATTCCAGGAGCAGTGTAACATTTAAACAATTATTATCCAGGACTATTCTACAGAACCTTCTATCCCTCAGTGCAGTCATTCACTAAATATCTTCCTAGCTAATGACTGTGAAATAAAACCTCACTTCCTTTTCATATATACTTGGTTTGCATATGTGCCACCCTACCAGAGTTGAGATTGCCTGCATAGACGAGGACTGGTTGAGTCTTATCCTCTGAGACCAGTATGTGGGGTTCCAGCCACAGCCCCACAGCTCTGTAGATCTCTCATGCCTTTTCAGCCTTGGCTTCACTTAGCCAAGATTTGCTCTAAGCATGGAAAACAGGACTTTTCTTATTTTCACACAATAATGGCTATGACAAGCCTGTAGCAATTCACAAGATTATTGAAAGCTTAGAGACTATGAAAAGGAATTATGACAGGGAGGGGAGGGAGTGGTCTATCCCCTAATGACAAGAGTTGAATACCTACTAGAAACTGGTAATGAGAACCAGTTCTTTACTTGACAACAATGTATTATTATGCTGTTGAAAATTGCTAGGAGAGAAGATTTTAAGTGTTCTTACCACCAAAAAAAAAAAAAAAATACTTATGTGAGGTAATGGATCTATTAATCACCTTGATTTAATCATTCCACCATATGTGCTTCAATCAAAACATCATGATCTACATCATAAGTGTGTATCACATTTGTCTGTAAGCCTGTTAATTTTTAATCTGTTCTCCAGCATTGAGTCAACAGTGGTCAGACTTCAGACACTCCTACTCCAAATCTCCTGTGAACGAATGCCTAGGCAAGGACACAGCTCTCTCAAGAATAAAGCAATTTTCCAATGTAGGGGAGTTTGAATATAGATTTAGAAAAAAAATCTAGTTTTAACATTCTTATTCTGATGTAAAGCAGATCCAAACACATTAGCAAATGAAACAATAATATTTTATTTTAATCTGAAGTGCCCAAACTTGAGGGTTTCTGCTGCGTTCAGATCTTCCAAAAAGCCTACCTTGCTGGAGTAGGAGACAGATCACTCTGAGCATACGTGACTTTGTAGCCAAAACATTAACATCATCAAAATTATTGCCTGGAGATAGGTTGGACCACTAAGAGTTCACCATAGTGAATGAAAAAGTAAACAGAAACAAGAAGATGCTGGTAACACCTCTGTTAGACCACAGTTGAATGGTGCCATGAAAGATCCCAGCAGAAGAGGATTTTGGAATCAGCAAAGCTGTATTAGAGTAAGCATGGCAGGAAGTGGAGTCCAGTAAATGGATGCCAACCCAAGGATTACTCCCTATTGATAGAGGGTCCCAGCCAACAAATTTCCTCTCCTGTGATCTGTACCCCAACTCATTCTTTTACAGAGAGTGAGTTATTCTCAGTGTGCCACCTTCTCTGGGGAGTCTTAATTTATTTGCTTCACTGTCTACACCTCATCTCTTGCTGAACTTACCCTATGCCATTCCACCAGTCATTCCTGTATTTTTGGGGCCTCCTACAGTAGCATGGCAGGCAAACTTTTCTCAAAAGGGCTACCTACATAGTAAATATTTCCACTTTTGAGGATCATATAACCTGTGACCTCTGTCACAGCTATTGTGGTGTCATAGCAGTAGAGGAACCATAGACAATACAGAAACACAGAGGACTGCTTGTGTTCCAGTAAAACTTTACCAAAACAGGAGATGGTACTGAGCTGGGCTGTCAGGCTGTAGTTTCCTAATCTGTAATCTAAAACAGTATGTTTCTGCATTTATATTCATTTATCACTATGATTTTGGATTTCTCTTTTCTTTTTCTACATATTGAGGGTTCTTATTAATTTCTTGTGAGTTTAACCAAGTATTTTAAAGTGTTTTCATATAGTTAATCTATATTCTGGTGTTTTGGGGATGACAGAGGGTTTCGTTTTGCTTTGTTTTGTTTGTGGAAACAGAGTCTCGGTGTGTAGCTTAGGCTGGCCTTAAACTCATAGTGATCCTCTTGCCTCAGCCTCCTCAGTGCTGGGATTGTAGGCCTGTGCCACCACACCAAAAAGAAGAATTTTTGTAACACCTACTTCTGTGTCCTGTTGGAAAAATATGTCTGATCCATGTTTTTCTATCTCTGTAATGCCAGTCTTCTGCACCGTTATGTTTTAGACGTCTCCTATGAAATAGCTAGTGATAGATTTTAGCTGATGAGTTACACTCATTTATCTTTACTGTGACTGCAAGTACATTTAGAATTATTTCTACCACATTATGTTCTATTTCATGATTACTGTACCATTTCTATTCTTTCCTTCTTCTCCTTTCTTTCATTTACTACAAAAAGCAAGTTTTATTAGAACACTATTCTCCCATTCATAGTATTTTAAATTGACAATACTTTCCCTTAGAACTCTGCCAGTATTCACTTTTAAATAATTAAGAATATTCTAGACTCTGTGTTTGCTATAGTCGAAGTGATCATTGGTAGAAAATATCTCTCTTTCCTTTTATATTTACTCAGTATTTTCTCTTTGTTTTCTGAAACAGTCTCACTAAATTTGTGTTTTACCTTTATTTACCTTGGGCCCTTTAAATAGTCATGTCTTTTACCAATTCTGGAAATTTATGAACCATGTTTTAATATAGCCCTTTTATTGTTCTCTTTATTCTTTATGTCTGGGACTTCCTTTAGAACTATACTAGTTCTCCTTTTATTCTCTGTGTTTCTTACTATTGCTTTCATTTTTTTCATTTCTTTCTGTGCTTCATTCTTGGATTTTTTCCCCTTAATTCTACTATTTCCATCTTCAGCTATGTCTAATCTGCTATTAAACTCACCAGTCAACTTTTGCTCACAATTAGATTTTTTTAAAATTTCTATATTTTCAAATTCTGAAATATTCTTGAAATTTCAAATGTCACGTGGAAATAAAATTTTGGTCATTGGTTTATATGATCCTTTTTTTCCTGGTACACTTTAGATATACATAAAGATAACATTTATCATAAGGAATTTTTACCTGTGAATGATATATCTTGCTTCTTCTTGTTTTCTCACTTCCTTCCCCTCCCCTGTGCAGACAACCTTGTGCAAATATCAACTGTCATTTACTAGATTTCTGACCTGGGGCAAGTTACTGAACCACTTTGAAACCACATTTTTTCATTGTGAGAAAATAGTAATATCTCATAATACATTAACAATTGTGTTGCTGTGAGGACTGGATGCACTAGTGTAGCACTTGCAAAGCATTTAGAAGGGTGCTTAGCATGTGGTCATTGCCATCAATATCATCACTTATAGTAGTTTTCTCTTTCTCTGTTTCTCATTCTGAGTTTTAATTACTTGTGTTATAGCTTTAATCATTTTAAAGCTTTTCTCAGCAGTCACTTTTTAAGTCCCATTCTGGTTACTGGTTCTTTGGTCTAACCCTCTCATATCTTGGGCTAATGGACTATGATTCACACAAAAACTATTACTTTCTTATTCTATGACTTTCTGTCATGAATTTATCTCAACAAGTCTGTTTGTTTTGTGAGAATCCCCTACCTCTTCAATGTATCTGTTCCCCAACATGGCTTTGCATTTGTAATAACAGGAGGACCAGGAGATTTTCTAAACGATGATAAAATTTTTTGCTTATATATTTTAAAGATTGATTTTTGAAATATAAGATAAATTCAAACTCTAAAACCTAACTTGAGATATGGAGTTAGGATGTCCGAAGTAATTCCATGTTGTTTTTCACTGGTTGTTAGGCAGAGACAAACTAGATTTGCTAGTGGTTTCTGTGCATGTGGGCAGGATTTTCTGTTGGTCTTGGTTCTAACACTCCACCCAACATGAGGCCTTGGGTCTACAGGAGCTCTAACCCAAGTCCCCAGTTAGCAAGGGTGAGCTCAGCCACAGCTCTGGCTTTCAGTTTCCTCTGTTTTCCTAGCATAATGTAATTCTGTTCCAGAAATATTTCTTGCAGTTTTTATAGGTGTTTGCTTTGGGAAATGTTAGTACTCCATCTTGCAAACCTCTAGTAGGATTCTTCCTTTTCATTATACTGTTTCAGAGCTATCTTCCTTCCTTCTGAGTCTTCTTTTTTCTCAGTATTTCTTTTTTTGTTTTTTCTTATTGTCTTTTTCCACTTCATAGTAGTTTCTTTCTTCCTCTGGTAGTACATTTCGGCCCCACATGAAATGACAATCTTAAAAAATAAATAGACCTATTGTTGGCTTCCTACCATTATTGAGACACCAAAGCACTTATAGAAGGGCAATGCATATTGGGTTGATGTTGCAAAATTTCATTTAAACCCATAGACTTTGATCCTGTAGAAATATTCCCTAGTGTCTTTGTTCTTCTGCTCTCTCCAGTGAGTTTTTACATTTAATCTTTCTGATAGCTGTTGATGTGTTAGTCATACTTTCTCACTGCATTTCCAACTCTGATGAATAGTACTTCAAAGAGTACTGTCTTGAGTAAGAGTGTCCAAACTGGCTGATGCTAAAATTGTAAGAACATTAAGCCAGGGGCCAGAGGTGCCACTCAGTGGGAGAGCACTTGCCCAGCATGCACAAGGTCTCGGATTTGATCCGTAGCACCATGGGGAAAAAAGAACATTAGTCTAAACAGTTTCCCTGCTGCTATCCAAGCCCTTTGCTTTGATTCCCCACTCACCAAGCAACTCTCTCACCCTCTCAGAGCCTTCATGTAGAAATGCCAACCTGCAAGTATAAGTACTAGGATAAACAGCATCAACTTGTTTCTAAAAATTAGTAAATTAGAGCTAGATATTTTTAAAAAATCACAAAACAGAACACACTGACCCTTTACCTTTATATCATAGTGAATTATACATAACATTTACTGTTTAACCCTTTCTGTGCATATAATTCAGTGACATTAAGTGCATTCCTGTTGTTTAACCATCACCACGATCCATCTCCAGAACTTTATTTTTAACTTTTCTTCCCCTTTGGCAGTGTTGACGATTGGATCCAGGGCATGTCTTGCATATGCTAGGCAAACATTCTACCAGTGAGTCACACCCTCAGCCCTTCTGAACATTTTCATTGTTCCAAACTGAAAATCTGTTCTCCTTCAATAGCAACTCTTTTTCTTCTTTTTGTCAGCCCTTGGTGCCTCCCTCTACCTTCTTTCTCTCTGAATTTGATGACTCTAGGAACCTCAGATAAGTGGAATCATGCAATATTTTTCTTTTTCTTTCACTTAGTATAATGTCCTCAAGGTTTATCCATCTTGTGTATACATCTGAATTTCACTGAGACTTTTTGAGGAATTCATTTTTGAGGAATTGCATTATACATGTATATTTTTTTCTTTTCTGGAAAGATAATTTTATATTAGCCACAAAGCTGTAAACTTTTTACCTGCATAGATACTGAGATCATTGCTGGCATCATTTGCCCTTTAAATGCCACTCCTTCACACAGTTACTGTCCCTGCTCTGTCACATTCGAACTTTCCTTAGTCTTTTAGCTAAAGAAAAACTCTGAAAACACATCATCTTCACATGAAAAGATTTTTGCTTTGAAATATGTAAGCTGCTTGACATATTAGATGAAATTTTGAAGCTATTGACCTTCCCAAGTAGAGAAACTGATTAATATAAAAAGAAAATAATGAATTTGGAGGCCTCATCTTATCTTTAAATCATCTCTATTCTTCACCCCTTGGATGTTGTGAAATGTAGCTAGTTCAGTTGTGAGCACCAACATGCAGGCATAGTGGGGTTTTTTGTTTGGTTCTTTTCTTTTCTTTTCTTTTCTTCTTTCTTTTTTCCTTTTTTTTTTTTTTTGTCAGAATTGGGGATCAAACTCAGGGGATGCTCTATCACTGAACTACACACCCAGCCTTTTCTTAAATTATTTTTTTATTTTGGGGCAAGCTCTCACTAAGTTGTCTGTGATGGTCTCCATTTTGTGATTTTCCTGCTTCAACCTCTCGGGCAGTTGGAATTAAAGATTTGTGCTCCTGGCTCAGGCATAGTTTCCTGTAACTGGTCCTCATCTCAACCTCAGTCTACCTCTTCCCACTCATCCTCAGCATATCTCTGATGGGCTTGGTTCTGTGTCATTCAGTGACTTCCCATTGATTACACAGTAAATTCTGATGTTTAGGGTTCTATACAAAAGACCCCCAGATCCACCCAACTCATGTTCTTCATTGTTCTAGATTTCCACTCTACATTTTCCTCCTTTCTCTTATATAATGGTTTTTCCTTTAATGGCAATACCTTTCCCAGAGTCTCTATCAAAATCATGGCCCTTAAATACAGCTCACCCTCAAATATTCAGCTTGTTCTAGAAATGCTTTCATACCCTCCAAACTCCATTTGATCATTTGCTTTATTGACCCCTCAGAATGAAGTTACTTTTCTCTCTTTTGGAGTCTATAAGATTATCCTCTGAGATAAAATCATTCACATATTGTCTTAGAACCTCAAACATTTTAGACTGTGAATTGCTTGAAGAAAGTGACTGTAATTTCTCTCACAATACCTAGCCTTGAAGATTCTTTATAAGTATACGTATTCTATCACTTGTTTGTTTTCTCGGAGTGAGCCTGTGAGATTGCAACCTTAAACCAATCACGAAAACCACATCTCTAGACATGAACCCTCTGGAGCCTCTATGGAAGGAAAGAGATGGCCTCTAAATAGGCGTTTGAAGTGTGAAAAATAAGTCCAACTAGAGAATTGATGTGCACTACTGATTGTTTACTTAAACTGGGACCTGGATGACATGTTGTTTTGCCTCATAGTGAGTTTTTGTTGGTTGAAATGTTGAGAAGAAATGTAAATGCAAAGGACCTTAAATTCAGATGAAAAAGAAAGTGATTTGGAAACAAAAAAAAGTATCCAAAATTTTAAAGATTTGTTCTTCCTGGTTTATTTAACAGGGGATGAGGCAAAATCAGGTAATACAGATCATTTCTGTAACTCTGAAACACCCACAGTGCTTAAGACTAGCAATTAAACTATTGTTCAAAGCTATAGATTTTCCAAAAAAGTTAGAAAAAAAGACGCAATCCTAAATTATTGCCTTTCATCACAGTGACTAGACTGGCCCTCTACAAGATGTATAATATTGGTTTCTAGGTTGCTTGCCTATATTAAACCACCTTTATTTATAAAAACAGTATTTAAATTGTATTTATATTTTCAGAGAAAAAAGTGATTTAATGGTAGGCCTTGGTTCTTGAGGGAGAATTGCTCTCCTCAGGTTTTAGAAAGATAAATGCTGGCCATGTGCGGGCTGTCATTGATGGGGAGGACAGCCATACCCCAGCCTTTTCCTGTGAGTCAGTGCCATTCATGGACTGTGGTGGAAGAGAACAAGAATTCACCAAGAAGCAATCCCTCCCTGTGAACCAGCACCATGCATGGGCCACCACCAATGGGGGACAGCCAGACCACCGCCCCTTCCAGTACATGGGATGGGAAACGAGAAGAGCCAACCCCTCTCCTCATCCCCTGGAGGCAATCGACTGATCTGGAGAAACACAGACTGTGATGGCAGTTAGTCAGGTGAAATGCAATTTGAGGCTTGTGGTGTTTGGTGTTTCACTGACTTAGCAGGTCTAGGGCTGGTGGTCTGATCATTTATTCAGAGGATAACAGTACACAGTGTGTCATCTATTGGAGATCTTCTTTTGAAGGCAGTAGTCATTGTTAATTCCCTATTATCTTGTTTTGAAGTCCTGTATCATTTTCATTGTTTTGTTGGATTGGATTTTATTCTGTTCTGTTTTGTTTGATTCTGTTATATCCAATGGCATGGGCAGCTATTTCTAAGATACCAAGATATATTATGATAGCCATTCTGGATTTACTACTGTCTTGTTTTGATGTCTTTTATTGAAGTCATTGTTTTGTTTATATTGGTTTTATTCTGTTCTGTTTTGTTTGATTTTTACTATGTCTGAAGTTATCTGCAGCTATTTTGAAGACAACAAGAGGCATTTTGGTAACCATTGTTGATTTCGTATTGTTTTGAAATCCTGTGTCACTTACACTGGTTTGTTTTGATTGGTTTTAAAAATAAAAAGAAAAAGAAAAAGATAAATGCTAAATTGATTTTAGATTGAATGATATGTGTTTAGGAGGAATAGAAAAGCACATCAGAAATTGGAGCAAGTGTTAAAGAATGAATAATGAAGCAGATTGAAAAAGGTTTTTCTATTTATTCATTTTATAAGACATTGTGATACAGAATCAATAACCACTATTATTTTAAGATATTTAACAAATGGGGAAAGTCCTAAAGGATTGAAGAAAAGGAAAAAAAGAATTATATATATTCTCTTTTTAAACTTTTTGTTTTTTTAAGAAGTGGCCTTGTTATGTTAGCTAGGTTGAGTTCAGGTGGTCCTTCCCCTCAGCATTCCAAATAGCTGGAACTACAGGTACATACAACTGTCCCCAGCTCATAACTCATTTCTTTTTAAAAGGAATAAAGATATATCTTAAAAATTAAAGACCATAGTTTACTTAGCTCCAAGGGTGAGATTAAGATTGCAGAGCTATCCAAAATACCTAGATGTGGTTTGTCCAGAGGTACACAGGATTCTGGAAAGGAGCAGTGTGGCTTTATGAAACTCAGTATGTATCAGAAAATTTTAATTTCCTTCCATGACAGAATGACAGGACTTGTAGCTTGGAGGTAAGCAATAGAGGCCATTTATCTGTCTTTTACTCCCAGTCTTCAATTCTGCCATACCTGTGATGCCCTGCAGCAGCTAGAAAAATAAGACGAGCACAGTATTTCTCAAACTGCAAGGCCTGGAAAGTTCATGAGAATTTTTAAATATAGCATTGTATTTTTGTAAAAAATAATTTTTAAATGTACTCTAGTTTGTTTTGAAAGAACACTAAATGTGTATTTATGTATGGAATATATATTATATGCATACACATCCAGTTTTACTATGTACCAAGCACTGTGTGTGTTGCTGAGAATATAAAATGATTAAAATACTTCCTGGCATTAAGAAGTAAGAGTCAATACTGGGGACCGCAAATTCACAGGGTCTGGTTTTGTGCATTTTCCTGTGAGATGAAAGAAAGAATTAAGATTATTGGTACCACCCATCTGAGACATTGACTCTTCTTAGCATAAGATCATCTATGCCTTTGTGAGTCATCTCAGGGTTATACTCAAGGTCAAGATACTTCTCCGGAATTAACATAATCTGCTACTTAGAAAAGTCTTTGAACCACTCCCAAGATCCTGCAGTTTTCTGTGTTTTCTACTCTAATCCCTTCCTTGACTGAAAAAATAGATACAGGCTACCCAGAGACAGGTCTTGTTTTAGCCCTCTGAGTCTTGCATTCTGCAGAAGGGTTTTGATCCTCCTGGAGCCCTAAAATCATATCGCTTGTCTCATTTATTTTAAGCCTTTGCCATGTACTCATTTGGGAGATTGGGGATCTAGGCCAGGTCCCCGATAAGCCAAGGGTAGAGCAATTTGGTCTTTCCATAACTACTCCAGTGGAATCACCACCTGCATTAGTTAGAATTCTTGGGAGGAGCAGAATCAACAGAAAATATATGAATATGTATTCGAAGGAACTTATTAAGTGGGATTTACAGGACCAGAAGCAAGAGAGTCCACGATTGCTTCTGCAGAATCAGTGGTGGGAGAATCCACAATGGCCATCTATGTGCTGGAGAGCTGCTCAGTCCAAAAAGATGCACCCCTCAAAGTAAGATGGATCAAACATGAAGCACCAGTGTAAGGTCTGAAAGCTCATTGGACAGTCATCAGCAGGGTGACTTTACCTTGAGAAGTCGAAGAAATTGGAAACCTGGAAACTGAGGATGGCAGCAAAGGATATGCCCCCTTCAGAAGACTGAAGCTCTTCAAGACCAGCAAATTTTACATTCTTTCTTTTTTTCATTCTATCCAGGCTCCAGGTCTATTTGTTCATGTCACCCACAATCAGGGTGAGTCTTCCTCCTTGGTTTGTTGGTCAACACTTTAATCTTCCAGAGACATCCCTGAACCGTGCTCTACTAAACTTCTGGTGTTTCTTATTCCAGTCAAGTTGACATATCACAATTACAGGTCTCAACCCTGAAGACTAAGCAATTGGTTTGAAGGAACACCTGCTGGATCCATTTTTCTGAATCAATGACTGTCAATCCAGGCTCTGTACCACCATAAGACATTTTAAAATAGAGCTTCCTAGTCCCACTCCCAGCTATTCTTATTGAGTTTGTCTGAGATGGGGCCTCAGATTGCATTTGAGGATACTTTCCTGGTGAAACTAATGTGCCCCAGTGTTGAGAACTACAGGGAGGTGCCCTAAATAAAACCATTGGCACCCCACCAGTTCATAATGGAATTGCTCTGAAAAGAATTCTTGTTTAACACATGTGTACTGAGCACCTCATAGGTGACATGAAGATTTTTAGGTGCTTGGGGGTATACCAGTGGATACAATGGGAATTCTCTGTGCCATTAAGAACGTTATACTCTAGGCATTAAGCATTATTAAGTAATATCCCAAACCAAGACGCAATTGCAAGCTATGACAAGTATTTTGAAGAGATGGAAGAGGGTTAGGAGGTGCAAGACAGGCCAAGGAGGAATCTGGTTTAGGATTAAGAAGAAGATTTTCCAAAGAAAGGTAACTTTGTGTCGGGACTTAAACCATGAGAGGGCATTAAGTGGTGCCTTTCAAGGAAGGTAACAGCTAAAGGTCCTGAGATGGGATGGTACACTGGCCTCAAGTCCCCATTACTTCCATGATACTGCTGCATCAGTCAGGTAAGGTTCCTCTCAGTGACCAGCAGCCCAGAGCCAGGGCACAAAGCTAGAGGAAGAGGGTGGGTCTCAGTCCCAGTCATCCCCTCAGCAGGCACTCTTGTTCAATGGTCCCTCAAGCAACCCTGTGCATGGGCTTGTGCCTCTGTAAATGGTGCCCTGAGCATCAGAGAAGCAAGAGTGATGTCCCGGAGGGCAGAGCCAAGAAGAGGGCTAAGTGATCTGGTCTATCCACCAAGGCTGTGCTGAAGATCTTGGACTTCATTCTAAGATTTGTGGGAAGCTCTGAAGTCAGAATTCGACGAGCTCCCAGAATGGCAGCATGGCCATCAGTGTGAGGTCACTATGAAGATATAATTGTGGTCAGACTAGGACTGGTGGTGAAGAGCCTGAAGGAAGTAAACAGATTGGGGAATGATTTAGGAAAATCAATTTATTGGATCTGAATGGCTGATTGGATGTGAAAATGAAGGAAAATCATCAAAGGACTATCCCAGGCTACTGACTTGTGCAACTGATTCTGTAACTGACAGTATTTATGGAGATAAGAAATATTAATGAGGAAAACACACGCACAGATACACGTGTGTGTGCACACCTGCACTACTAGTCAAGAGTTGAGAGGAAGATCAACTGTAAATATTTCATTCTTCTCTCTCTCTCTTACCTCCTCTTTCCCCAGTAAAATAGAAAGTAAAAAAAGTACAAGTTAAAACTGAAAGTTTATGAAACCACTCTGAATTGATTTCTACCTGATCTATAAACTATGAAGTAAAGGAAAAGTCCTACCAGAAAATGAGTGTCATGCCATTCCACTTTACTGTTAACTCTAGTATTCTAGTCCTTTATATTTGATGGTCAATTATTGGGATACCTGTAAAGTTGCACTCTAAACATCCCTATTGCCAAAAGAAGTTCACAGACTGAAGCACCACTTAGGGGAAATGTTATTGTTGCTGTTTAACAGAGAAAAGCACTCCCTTAACAGGAGCAGGCCATTTCAAACTCAACTGACCCTGACCCTGGAGCTGGTCCACAGGGAATCCCATCCTATTCCTCCCTTCTGCCACATAAGACCAGATATTTCCAGGAGCCAAGCACTCTGTATCATGGATGGAAATAAATTTTATTTGAGCCTCAATCATATAAATATACATATACAATATTACATACTGTACATGTCTGCAAGCTATCCACACACCCCCCATCTTCTGTCTATTCTTTTCATCTCCTGAGCATCAAATGCAGAACCCCCAAGGCAGAATCAACTCAAGGAGAACCTGGTGCAGGCTGTAACTGCTCCATGCCTCCTAGAGGGTTGGCAGGAGTGCGTACAGGGCCTAAATGAGACCTGCCTTGAAGTCACACAAAAGGACTGCTTTTACATTCTGAATTCAAGTTTAAATTCAGTTGTTACTGATTCCTCAGACTATTTGGTTCATGGTGAAATGAAAAAAAAAAAAAGTCTTCCAACGAAGTATTCCCTGAAAAGAAGAAAAAAAGATTGCTAGAAGGCAATATAGTCACTTGTGACTTCTGAAGAAAAAAAAAATCTTTCTTTGGATTGCCAAGGGGTTTTATTTGAAAATAAATGTGTAATCCAGAGCTGTTATGTTCTATGTTAAAATCACAAATATAGCCATACATAAACTTCCAATCCTGCTCTGTGGTGACTGAAATCATGCAGGGGTAAAAGAAAAGAAGCATAGGCATATTTCCCTAAGGATAACTCTTTCATACAGAACTTCATTACACTGACATTTTTTTCTGTAAATATTTTGAATGTGCATGATCAATTTCTGTCACTTGTCCAACACCTAGATGTGCCTGAAAACATCCTAACATGAATTTCTGGATTAGTTTCAGAAACACAGTGACTGGTAACTGTATCTACAAATGGCTGATCTATTTTGATGTGAGCTTAATTAATGCCAAATATGAAACTCCAAATGTCACAATTCAGGAGTTTAAAATTTTAATTATTAGACAGACTTAGTTAACTTATTCTAATATGTAATTTAATGTGGATATTAAGTTTTCTTATAATAAATTCAGTTTTTAAGATAAAAAGGTTCATGAAATCTCCTATTATGCTTTTAGCATGGGAATGAGAACCAAATGAAGATATTACAGTGCTGGGACTGTAATTCAGTGGTGGAACACTTGGCTAGCACATGTAAAACCCTGGGTTCAATCTCCCACACCAGGCAGAATGAAAAGAAAAATGGAAAACGCTACAGATAATGTGGCTTCAGCATTACATCTTGGTCTACCAACTTACAGAGGAGAATTGGGCTCCTGAGTTATGAGATCTGGTCACAAAGTCCAAGTTTCTTTTTGATGAAGTTTGAGATTAGGAGCTGAGGCCGTTGCTGGTACTCCACTAAAACATCATGGGACAAGTTGATCTGATCACAGTCAAGTCTGTCAAGCAGTGTCACACAGACCACAGCAGCTAGAAGAGGAAGTGACACAGTTTCTTAAGTGAATGGGTTTATTTTGCCTACAGAAGCATTAGCCTACCATGCCAATATTCATAGTACACGCACTTGGTAGCATTTTTCCTGTGATGTAAAAACAACCTGGAAAACCTTCTCATACTCCATACAATTCATATCTCTATGGAATCCACCAAAGACTTTTTATGTAAATAAGTTAACTGAAAATACGATGAGCATTCCTCTTTCCCCCTTCCTCTATAGTGGGCTTGATTTAGATTCAGGAAAACACTGTGTTCAAGATAAGCGTAAGAAGAGATTTTTCTTTCCCATTCATGGCACAAAACCTCCAGCTTTCAATCCTATTTCTAGTTCTTAGAGTGGGTTCTTCTTGCTTGAGGCTTTACTTGGAGACCTACCCATTATTCCCAAGTGACATTTCACTCTTTCATTCAATGTTTGAATTTGCGTGTCGCAGCCCTTGCTGAAGAATAAAGTAAAGAAGAGAGATTGAAGGTTGACCCAGGAAATACCAATAAAGGTGAGCACTGATTCTTATGAAGTTTGAGAAAAAAGACCTGAAATGAAATGCTTCAACATAAGAACCAGTTCCATGAAAGAAAAAACACATTAGCATTTAACTTCTAGAGAGTGGGAACAAAATTATACAATAAATAAGACACTAGGGGTAAAAGAACAAAAATCCTTTAAAAATCAAAATTGTCCCTTTTTGAAAAGTCATCACAGAGGCAATGTCTTTGGTTTGTTCCATCAAGAAGAACCAGAGACAGAAAAGGGAAGAAGAGGAAGAAGAAGGAGGAGGAGGAGGAGGAGGAGGAGGAAGAAGAAGAGAAAAATACTGGTTTCCATGTAAATTCTTCAATATCAGTTTCACAGTCTTTGATTTCAAGGAATGTTATTACCTGCATGAAATCAGTCTCAAGCACTTTGAATTGATGATAACAGCAAATAATCCCCATCTGCATCATTTTAAAAAGGATGCCAGTGCCTATTGGGTTAGATGTGTCTGCATTAACAGGCTTTGAGAACATAAAGATGGACTTGATCTTATTTCTTGACCCCCCCCCCAGCCCAATCCCACCTTTGGTGACCACCATTCTAATCCCTACTTCTCTGAGTTTGACTTTTTTAGCTTCCACATGTAAGTGAGATCCCGCAGTATTTATGCTTCTGTGTTTAGTTTACTTCACTTAGCATAATGTCCTCTAGGTTCATTCACATTGTCACAAATGACCACATTTACTTCTTCATTAAGGTTGAACAGTATTTTGTTTTGTATATATACCACATTTTCTTCATCCAATGATCTGTTGATGACACTTAGATTGATTTCATAGCTTCATTATTGTGTTTAACTCTACAGTGAATGGGAATGAAGATGTCTCTTTAGCATGTTGATTTCAATTCTTTGATTACATATGCAGAAGTACAATTGTTAGGTCATATGGTAATTCTAGCCTTAGTTTTTTGAGAGAACCTACAATTTTTCAAAATTAAGGTACAAATTTCCACCAACAATGTACATGCTTTCCAACACTTGTTATCTTTTATCTTTTTGGTAATAGCTATTCTAACAATTTGTGAATTGATGTATCATTGTGGTTTTGATTTGCATTTCCCTGATGATTAGTAATATTGTGCATTTTAAAATGTTTTGTCAGACATTTGTAGAAATGTCTATTTGGGCCCTGTGACTATTTTTAAAATCAGCCTGTTTTTTTCCTTGCTACTAAGCTATATGAATTTCTTGTGTATTTTGAATATTAATCTTTTACAAAATAGGATGTGTGTAAATATTTTCTCCTGACCCATGAATCTCTTTGTTCAGCTTTGTTCTTATCATAAGCTACGGACCTAAGACATCCAATTCATACAAGTGTGGCATGGGTGTTATTTTTGTCCTCTTTTGACAGAAGATGAAATGAGAGCTTCGTAAGGTAAAAATAAAGGCATTGTGATGCAACTGTTCAATAAGTAGCCAATCAATTCCCAGCTTCCTAAACTGCTAAGAAGAGTTTTCTCCCTTCCATTCAACCTTCTATCAAACTAGTGAACCATTAGAAGAACTTGTCCTGACCTATCGGTTAAACTGACCCTTATGTTCAATGAAGCAATGAGAATATTCGACTTGACCTGAGTCAAATATTTCATCACCTAGGACCCTATTTATTCAAAACTACTCAGTTGTAAAGCAACTTGGCTGAACAGGTAAACAAGCAAATGGAAAAGCTAGAAACTTCTCTCAGCTTTTCAAGTTAATGATCTGCCAGTCTGTGAAGCATGTGCGGGCAGTAGCAGGGAAAAGTTGAAAGTCCTTCTCTAATCCTTCACTTGGCAGAAGGATGAAAGGAAACCAGGGCCCTGTACCTTTCACAGAGTGAGAATCGACTTCACTAAATGTCTTTTCTGGATTTCAAGGGTAATGCCAAAGATGGGAAAGAACAGGTAATAGCAGTCTCAGTGGTGTTTTCTTGACCCTGAAGAGCCCATTAACAAGCAGTATATAATAATCTTGTCGCCTAAAATTACTATTTCCATGAACAATTAAAAGGGACTAATTATTCAAACCAATCTGTCAAAATTAAACCTGGCAGCTTTGCTACCATAATGATCAGCTTAGGTGTGGAGGGTAGACTCTGGGGAGGGAGGAGCACTTAGTGACCAAGTTGTCACTAAGAAGCTTGTCAGCTAACTGACCTGAGGATGGGATGTATGAGAACCCACAGATTTGTATGCAGAATTTAATGTCCCCTGAGCTGCACTAGGAATGCTTAGTGATTTCTAACCCCTTGGGGGTCATTTATGGTCTCTTTGAGACTCTGATGAAAGTTTTAATTGGAACATCTTTTCATACATATGCGTAAACATACAAAATATTTGTGCATAATTTTAGGAAGTTCCTGGCCTCCAAATCCCTGAAAACACAGAGACTGGATTAATGGTCCTAAATGATGCTCTCATGTGTGAGTATGCTGGGTAAGGAGGAGTAGAGTCTTATTTACTTTCCTTGTCATTGGAACACATACCTGACACCCACAAATTTAAAGACAAAGAGTCTATTTTGGTTTACAATTTGTGGAAATTTCAATCCATAGCTGGCAGCAGGGCAAGGTGGCATGGCAGAGGGTCATAGCAAAGGAAGGCTGCTCATAGACAGGAAGACAGACCCTTTAGGCAACACCCCCAGGGACCCACTTCCTCAGACCAGACTTCTCCCAGCATCACATTGAGCTATAGATTCATCGGTGGACTAATCCAGCCCTGAGTATCATGTCTCTATTATCCAGTGACCTTCTGAAAGGCCCCCACTATGAGTGCATGAAGCTTTGAGTGGGATATCTAGGTATAAACCATAGCAATTAGCCTACAGGTTAGGAAAGTAGAATTTAAATGAGTCAAACAAAACTAAAGACACTGACTTTGATTCAAAATATATGCAATTTTATAAAGCAGGAAGACAGAGGTTATTTTTTAAAAATCTTGTCTCTGTAAAAGTAATGAGTAAAAAAGGCAGGTTTTCAATGTTTCATCTCAAAGAAAAGATAAACATTGTGAATAGGCTAATTACTCTGATTTGGTCATTACACAACCATGTATGTATTAAAATTCACACTGTATTCCATAAATTGGTATAATTATGTGTCAATTAGGTAAATCAAAAAGTAATAAATGGATTATTTATTACTTCACCTGATTTTCCATATACAAGGGCTGAGTTTCTTGATAAAACAATGAGTATCTCCTTAACATTTTATTGTATCCAGTTTTACCAGGTAACTCAGGTTATGCTTTGCCCTAGGGTTTTGCTCATGCTGCACAGCTATAAGTTCACAACATTGAAAACAGATGAATCTGGTTTTTAGTGATGCATATTTTGGTTCTTCTGTTTTTTAGTGGTGCATACTTTGGTTCTTCTGTTCAGAGACAACAACCCTTGCACTTTACCAGGGAGGCTGTTGACCAAGAAGCAACACAGCATGGTGCAAAGTGGTCTCAGTGTGAACTGAGTTCAAAGTTCAACTCAGCTATGTCTCCACCATGAGAAGGTGGGAAAGTTATTTAACCTCTCTGACACACAGTTTCTTTTTCTCTTGTGGAGTGAAGAGTGCTGCAATTGCTTGTCTCATACCCTTCAATAATAATTTTTCAAAACCCTGATTTATCTCCCTTTTTAGGGTTAAGAAATACTGCTGCTCCACATTTACCATAATCTTCCATTTTTGTTGTAATATCTTTTTGACTTTATCATTGATCACCATGCAGTTTCCAGAGCCCAATATCCTTCAATGCTGGGGACAGTAGAAGAGTGTAAAAACAGAGTTAAAGTCAAACTTCTGCTCCCTTTTATTGAACAGTTGTAAAGTTCTGTAGTCATAAAGCTGTAATACTATGAAGACTGAATATATCCCCAAAATTATGTGTATCTGTCAAAAGGCATAACATTGAACTCTACCTTAAAGAACAGCCACTGTGAGTTGCAAACAACTAAGGACATTGAAGAGGATTTAAGTGCAACCTAATCCTCAACAAATATTAAGTTTTTATATTACCAAGCATGCACACGTCAAAATTTTTTTAAATGGATGCAAATTGAATGTACTTACAAGTTTATAGTGCAAAAGGATTATCATCTTTAATCAGAATCTTAGGGGTTTAATTAAAGTTAATTTTGCTTTAAGAATGGGGCAGACAGTGCACATGGTAAAATGATAGAGCAATTCATTATACTGTGCTTCTTTCGCACAGTCTTACATTATTCTCAAAGTTTGGTCTTTTGACGTAGACTAATTTGATGAATTCCACTATTTCTCGTCACTCAAATCTTTATTAAAGCAGTACTGAATTCCTAATACTCTTGGCTAGGATAATGAGATCAGTAGAGGAACAGTGATTCATGACAGTTGGGGGCCCTATTCCAGGAAGTCTGTGCAACTATCGAATACGAAGAGACCCAGGGATTGCAGCTATAGTAAAGGAGGTATTTGTATAGATCTCACAGTAATGCAAAAGCTTGACCTGTTTGGACAGTTAAGAAGCAATCCTGCTTTTCAGACTATTTCATACCACTAACATGACTGGGGAATAGAGGCCTAATTTACTATGGCCATTTTCCGTGGCTAAAATAGTCTAACAGCCATTTTTTTCTAGTCATTCATTCAACACATATCTACTGAATGCCAATATCACAGACATTATTCTAAGTCCTGGGGATAGAGCGATGACAAGCAAAGTCCGCATTTTTATGGTACTTATATCCTGATGGAGAAAGATAATAAAAGTATTATCATTAATATGCATAAATTAAAATATAAGTTAGTATATGAACAAAGCAGAAATAAAGTCAAAAGTGGTAAATGTGATGCAGAGAAATGAGACAGAAGGACACAGGTATGAGTGAGTGTATTTGGATGATCATGTAAGACCTTCCCTGAAGGAGTGAGATTTATGGTAAGACCTGACATTAACTGTAAAGACAAGAGGTTCTTATAGACCTGAGACCTGCCTGTATCAGTAGGTACAGAAAAAGTTGCTTCTGCTTTGGCCCAAATTCTGTGAGCAATTCCTCTGAATTAGAACAATGGATCCTCAGAAGATTCTTATCTATAAAAGATGTTATTTATAAACCAAAACTATCAGTTACCGCTTTGGTACGAATTCAGATTGTTTTCAGTCATCTGGTAGTATTAAAGAGACAGAGACGGTCATCAGAGAAGGCTGCCTGGAGAAGGAGGATGGGGTGAGCCATTACTAGCAGTAGCAGAGAATGGACTGTAGATGGAGATGGGTCTTGGAAAGCTGATAGCCCCTACGCTCTTGGGGTTCTGTGAAATCTTTTTTCCCAGGTAGATTACCATGATACCCTACCTAACTTCCTCTGTTTTGGCAGCTATTTGAGAATTCATCCTCAGTCCTTCCCTAAGGTAAGATTTTTTGGCTCACAGAGAGTGGGCTGTAATTGGGTAAAATCAAAAGGTGCCAGATGCCAGCTCCCCAACTTCACTGCTGCGAGGGAATGATGTTGCAAAGTTTACCAATGAAAGATGGGAACATGGTAGCAACTATGCATGGGGCTTTTGTCTGAGAACTTGATGGCTGATGTTCCTGGGAGCAGTTACCAGGAATCCACCTTTTAAAACAGAGATGTCTGAGGGAAGTAAAAAGCCTCTGTCACCATGAAGAAATGCGAACATAAATATTCCCAAGAACTACCAAATTACAGAGGTTCAGATGCTGCCTTTAGTGTGAATGCTGTCTGCTCCATGAAAAGACCACAGCAGCAGGCTGGAAGAGAGCTATTTGCAGGCTGAAATCAGCTACCAGCAGCTTCAGCAGAAGCAACAAAAAAGAAAATACAGCAGGGGGCAGAACTACAGGAAGGCAGGGGAAAACATCAGGGAGAGGCACCTGCAGGTAGCAGGAAGAGCAAAAAGAACAAGGTCACAAAGATTTGCATCAAGGACAGAAAAGCTCTCATAATGGAATAACTTTTGTAAGGTTTCTGCAGCATCCAAAAGAGAGAGATTCAGGTCCTCAACTCACAGTTCTCTCTGGCTCTACTGAGGAAGAGCTGATAGTGACCTCCACACTGATCCCTGGCAGCCAGTTGGTAACTCAGCGTTTATGTCTAAATACAGTAGTTACCAGAATCTGCATATTCATCTCCACTTCCATGTGACTGAAGTGATTACTTGTTTCTATAGTAAAGAAATGTGAGCAGGCCTTTCCTGGACTAGAGCTATCTGATTCCAGGTGGCACCACAGGCTGTGTGTTAATGAACAGGTCATGTAGCCACTCTCACTAACTCACAGAGAGAAAAGCAGATGCTGTTACTTCTCGGAATGGGGGTGTTAGTCATGACCTTCTAAAAAGAAGAATGATGCATTTGTTGCTGTTCACTCATATGGTACAGGTTTTGCATGTGCACCTATCCTGAAACCAAAGTAGTTAAGGATAGTGATTATACAGTTTATCTCTTCTTATGAACTATAACTATTTTTAAAATGTATTGTTAGAAGTGTTATCACATACATTTTATTTGTAAAATGTATATTAAAATTGATTGACTATGAGGACAAATATCAGAGTTCAGACACTACTTATGATAAAATGAACCAATACTATGCTATAATTCTTTGCTGCTTCTTTCAAAAAAGCTTCAAGATTTTTGTTTTTGTTTTTGTTTTTTTGAGGTAGTAGGATGCTCCACTCTTGTTGAATACTACTGGCATCATTGGCCACTCCTCCTTGGTCTCCCTTACCTTCTCTGGCTTTTATCATTTAACTAAGCACCCGTGGTCATCAGTGTCTTCTACACATATCTTCCTTGTCATCTCACCATTGTGTGGTGTATTGGTTGATCCTGTGTCCCCGCAAGGACTCGTAATTTGGAAGGGGCTGAGTCTGGCATTTGTGATTGGTTTGTTGTCTAGCGCTGGGATTCATGGTGTGAGTGCTGCACTTGCCCAGGGATGGAGCTGACATACAGAGTAAGAACGGGAGGAACGCGTCTTCCTCTCTCTCTCTCTCTCTCTCTCTCTCTCTCTCTCTCTCTCTCTCTCTCTGGTCAGTGTGCCTTGCTGTTTGGTGGTGGCCATGAATGTCGGCCCCACCACACCATGTTGCCTTGGAGCCAACTAAGTATGGACTGAAACCACTCAAGAACTGTGAGAAATAAACCTTTCCTTCCCTAATTTTGGGCATCAGGTATTACTCATTGCTGAGACACATGGCTTTAAATGCCCCTGTATGTTTCAACTTACAGTTTATTCCTCCAGTCAAAACCCTCACCTGAACTCCAGATTCCTCAATCTATATACTTATGTGGTCTCTGTTTGGATGTCACTACCCCTAAGTCCTTACCTAAATTTTTTCTGTTCTAATTATTATGTCATCCCTCCAAGTGTTCTGGCTATAAACATATGAGCCATTCTAAACTCATGGCTTTCTCCCAAAATTCACATCAAATTATCAAAAAGTTTTGTTGGATTTGCCTTCAGGTTGCTTCCAGAACCTATTTCTCACTATCTCCACAGCCGTCACCCTGGCCATTGTCTTGCACTAGATTGCTGCATTTGCCTTATTCTTCTCCTAGCTTCTACCCTGGACCCCATTAGGTTCTTCTCATCTCAGCAGCCAGAGGTTTGATCTGATCACTTCTCTATTCAAAGTTCTTGGGGAGCTCCTGGTTTCACTTGGAGTTAAAGTGATGGATCACACAATGACACAAACAGCAATGCTTCCAACCCTTTCGCCATTCTTTACTGCCCCTGCCCCTCGAGGTCCTCTGGTCTTTTCTTTGTTCCTCTGACATGACCTGCATCTCCTGCCTTGTGGCCTTAGGTTCACATTTAGCAGAATTGGCTTTCCCAGATATTCATGCAGCATTTTTCCAAATGCCACCTTCTCTTCTTTTCCTCCCCTGACTGACCTAATTAAACTTATGATTGATGGATTATTTTAGGATGATCTCATTTGCATCCTGTCTCAATAAATTCAATTATAATAGAAGATAGCAATCACTATTAGGATGAAGAAACTGAACTTGCTGTGGAGGTCTGGATAGGTCATCCATAGCTGGTGCCTTCAGGCAACTTGCTTTTAACCCTTAAGGCTTGGTTTCCTCATGTGTGTAATAGGCATAATGTCCTGTCCACTCAGAAAACATTGTGCGATAATGCGTCTTACATACAAGTACAAGCCACGCATCCAACCCAAAGTAATATATAACTGGACCTCTTATTCTTGAGTGGAAATGGCTTCATGAAAAAAGAGAATGAAACACTTGGGCTCACCTTTTAGACCACAGAGTCCACACATGGCTGCAAATACTGTAGATTCCATTTCAATATTCCTGACACCAGCTTTATACGCTCTCTTCAAGTAATCCAACTTGTTTTCTCTAGAGAAAGAGCACAATGCACCATCGAGCCGACCTTGGCCTAAAAGAGAATGGAGATCCTTTAGCAATCTGATTGATGGCAATGGCGTTACCAGGAGGCTTGTTAATAGCTGTCTCTAACTTGAGCCTGCTTCTTGGGTGTGATAAAACTGACTGCTGAATCTTCCTACCAAATGACTGGGGAACATGATTGTGCCTGCTCCAGAGTCTCTTATGTATGGCTGTGTGCACGTGGCTGAGTGCCCCATCTGGGGCCAACAACCAATGAATGAGTGGTGTCAGCAGCAGGCACTGTGCCCAGGGACATCAGGAACTAGAGGATATCTCTGACAGAACTGAGCTGTCCTTTGAGGAAAACCTTATATTGCCCTGGTGACTGGGGTGTGGCCCAGGTAGAGGTGCTGGGGGAGGAGAGGAGGCTTCACACCTCAGTGATGTGCCTGAGGTAAGTGAGGGTTGGGATGATGGTCTAGACACTGAAGCTCTCCACATGGCCATTATGAGAGTGAGGACCAGTGCAGTAGATCAGACTGCCTGCCCTCCTCCCCTTCACATGCCTCTCAGGCTACGAACAACCATCTTGCGCTCACATTTCCCTCTCTGGATAAATCCTCGTTCTCATGTCTTATTCATTTCACCAGGGTCAAGTGGTGGGGACAGAGGAGGTGGAGTAATGCCTGTTCTTACTCTTCCACTCTGTGCACAGCCAGAAGTGGACCTCACCGCCGCCACCTGGGAGAGCTCAGTTTGAAGCAGCTAGGCTGCTAACATCCTACCATCATCCATTAAGTGCAGTCCATTTTGATCCCTTTCTTTTCTTTCTTTTTCTCACCCTTTCTTCTTTTCCTTTCCTTTCCTTTCCTTTCCTTTCCTTTCCTTTCCTTTCCTTTCCTTTTCTTCTTTCTTTCTTTCTTTCTTTCTTTCTTTCTTTCTTTCTTTCTTTCTTTCTTTCTTTCTTTTCTTTACCTCTGTCTCTTTCAGGTTGTTTCCACCCTGGCAGTTAGCTTCTCCCCATTCTTTCTCTTCCCCTTAGCACTGCCTGCCAATACCTCAAGCACAATACCATTTACACTGATTCAAACACATATCCTAGAAGCCAAGCACAGGGTGGGCCTGGTCTGAAGTGAGTAACCCCCAGTATGTGTGACCCAGACATGGCCCAGGACATGCCAGGTGTACTGTGCATATTGCATATTTTTGTTACCTTATGCTATTTACAAAAAGTCACAAAACTGGATTTTCATACGAAATCTCTAGAAATTAAAAATTTTGGCGAATAGCTCACATTTTTAAAAATACTATCCAAGCCAAGGAAAACATTGACTCCACAGGTTGCCATTGCAAGCTCTGTCTTAAAATCTCTCTAAGTTAGCTTCTGGATGAGGGGACAGTCAGCCTACAGCCTAGGATAGAGGCTTTTTAACCATGTCAGATATGGTTAAACACCTTCACTATCCTCAAGTATAAAGTATAGATAATACAGCTTATCTCACTGCATTTTTAAAAATTTGAAATACCTGAAGTTTGATTCATTGGAAATATAAAAGTTATAATATGATTTTGATATGAACATAAAATTGCACTAAAAGATTTCCTGAATGTTCTTCACAGCATGGTACCAACACGATGACAATTCTTTCCTCTGGAATGAGCAGGATCTGTCCTTAAATGGTTTGTTGGTTTGCTTGCCTGCTTGTTTTCCTTGCCCCTCATCTCTTGGAACAAGAGTTACTGCTTGGCAAACTGATCTTCAATTTGTCTATAAACTTGGTGTGGGGATCTTTTACTCATACTGAGATAAAAGCACAATGCTGTGCCTTCCATCCATCCCTGTGGGATTTCCCATTTCCCCCCCATTTCCCAATCTCCCAAATATTTCCCATTTCCCAACCTCCACTCTTGCTTAGGTATTGGATTCTTTCTGTGATACAGGTGAATGGCAAAAACATAGAACCAGTGTATGTTACTTTCCCTGGAGTCACCAATTTCAGTTAACAGCATGAACAAAGATAAGATTTTGTCAACATTACTAATTGCATTTTAGTATTCGATTTGCTCTCGGAGGATTAAACCTAATATAAATTCTTTCTGCATGTTTCTCTGCTGCTTACTAGGTCCTTATATCACTATGCTTTAGTAAGTTAAAAGGCTGTGGCAGTTCCTTTTACAATCCACAAGAATTAATTTCTAAAGTAGAGTTTTTAACATAAATTATGGGTTTGAATAACAGAGTTGTGGACTTTTTCTGTTGCCTTGACTATTTATGAATTATTCTCACCTTCGTAAAAATCATAGGTACACATTGTATGTCCAACGAGGGTTGGGAAGTTGGGAATTTTTTTGCTACAGTTGAATAGTTCTTCAGCCAGCTCCTTGTCAAGTTCAGTACTTCGAGTGACAACATTGTCCAAAATTACCTGCTCAAACTGGGGCTTGAAAAAGGAGTCTACAGCTGTGTCTGTTATTACAACAGACCCAGGTGCAATTCCTGCAATATGGAAACAAATAAGTATTAAGGAAGAACATCATTTAATGTCAGCTTTTGTGACACATAGTAATAACCTATCCTGCCAACATTAATTAATGCTAATTGTTACAGATTTTCCCTGTTTTCTTCTTTAAGATTATTTTCTTTTCCAAATGTAATTAAGTAAGATTCAGAACAGGCATTTCCATTTGCTGTCTTTCTAGATTCCCATTTACAAAGTGATGGGGTTTAGATTTCAAGACAAACATGACTCTTGGACATGTAAATTAGTACCAGTCTCGAGGCTCAATTTTGAATAAACTAGGTCAGGAATAAACTAAATGAGCCTGCCAGCAAGTAGCTTTCGTAAAGTGTTGTGACTACTTGATATTTAATCTTCTCTGCAACTCCTTGATTACTATAATTTCTTGGCATCTCTTTCTGTCCTCTCTTCTTTCTGATTCTCATCACATTTGCTCAGTCTCCTCCCTGACTCCATGTAAATTAGGCTGCTTGGCTGACCCTCCTTGCTACCAAGTCTGACTCACTCAAGGGACTAGGCTTACGGGAGAAGCCATGTTCTGCTAACTCTTCCTTTGCCTGGCTGGAATCCACTTGCACCCTACCCAACACTTTTTCCTCAGACTAACAGCAATTCATCTTTCAGGTGGCAACTTTAGTCGCTTCCTTCAACAGGTCTGAATCCATGGAGGGAGAGTAAAACCAATAAATATATAAAAATAAGACACAACAAAGGTTATATTAAATTTCCCCAGGCCCCTTTTGACTCAACTTTGGATTTGTGCTGACTTCTATTTAGATCCTGGTTAATGAAATATTTCCTATCATCCAGAGTGCCCTAAACTCTGTCTTAACACTTACACACTTCTCTCTGTGTGTGTTGTGTGCGCGTGTGTGTGTTGTGAGTGTGTGTGGTACTAGGGATTGAACCCAGGGCCATTACTCTTAGTTACATCGCTGGCACATTTATTTATTTATTTTTATTTTGAGACAGTGTCTTGCCAAATTGCTAAGTTACTCAGGCTGAACTTGAACTTGTGATCCTCATGCCTCACCTCCCTTTTTACAATTACATATTTGTTTTTGTATTCCTCTGATATTACATAGGTTCTATTAAGGTGAGAACAATGCCTACTCACTCCTATCTCCCCAGGCCTAGCACTGCACTTGTCACATTGGAGTTACTCAATAGAAATGTTTTGGATGAGTAAATGCTTCTGTAGAGGTGCCATAGAGGACAAGTGTGCAAACTCCATTTCTCAAGTCAAATTTCAATTGTCTTTGTAAATAAAGTTTCATTGTAACATATCCACATACATTCATCTAAATAATGTCCTACGCTGTTTGCAATCTACTGTGTAGAATTCAGAAATTGTGACTGTGTGATATCCGCAAAGCCTAAAATATTTACTATCCAGATCTTTGCAGGAAAAGTTTGCCAATCACTGTTAGGTAACAGACCCAAACCTGAGTGATATAAATTCCAATACTGATCAAAGTAGAGTCAATCACAGATTATTTTAGAAGATCCAGTGAATGCCCCAAGGTTGACTCTGAAGATAGAGCTTTAATGGATCAGATGCTTCTTACCTAAATTAAACAAGTGGCTCCCTAAAGTGTTCAAAATATGCTAAGAATAGAAAGGCAATTGAAAAGGAAGTTGAAATGAGTGCATTCAAAATGATGTCATTTGCATGTCATCTTAATATTTACATGAATTGAAGAATTTATTTCATGGCTAAATTCTTTCAAAGGGAAAAAATAGTATTACCAAGTGCTTTATTAAAGTGCATTCACTCTTTTAAGGAATGAAGATGTCAGCAAAGGAACGCACATACATCTTTCATCTCCAAATGCAGTACTGCTTAAAATAAAACAAACTAGTGCATCCTATTTGTAAGTAAAAAATTCCTAATAAGCATGTAACTTTATAAATGAAGGTGTTCACACCAGCACCAAGGGTTACTTTACCACTATTCATAGACCTTTGTTGTGATTTTGTTTCTGTCTGTGTGCAGTATGGATACTATTGCCATGAACTAAAAGACAATGAACATGAGCTGGATGGTCACTAGAATGGTTTATCCATGCCGGACACTCATGAATACCAAGTGGCAACTACATTAGACAGAATGATACTATGTAAGGGTGTGCACTATGAGAACCAGTACTTGCGTACCATAGCTCAAGTGCAATGAGAAATTTTAATAACAATGCTATCCATTTCACTTCCGGATACATTGTTTCCTATTGACTATTTGAGGTTATTGGGTTAACTATGGTTTAAAAGGAGCCTCGTCTAACTCTAATTGTTTACATTTTTCTTTTAGTCTTGATGGACATCCACAGATTTTCTTTCTCCCACATGTAAGGGGCCTTGGCTATACTTTATTCCTGAACCACTGCCTGATTTTAATGAAGCATGGCTGATTTTAGTGACTGTGGCATTAGATATAACACTTTTCTAGGTTTTTTTTTTTTGAGATTCTAAGGATATTTATATGCCAAATTCTCAGTCTTTTGTATAACGCCCATTTAATTTTGTCACTCTGTCAACCAAACCTTTCCAGTTATAGTGAATTATTTGTATTTGCATTTGGTGGTGTGATAAAATCACTCCCTGACAAGACCTGTTCCATAAGAGAGAGGTACAAGAAGAGAGGTTTCCTCAATACTTTATTTTGGCACAACTTGGAATCATAAATAAGGCCCTTTGACAGCTGACTGACCCACCAAAGAAGAAGGGAGCTGGGGAAGCTCTGGGAAATTGTTAGGAAGCATCACTTGACCTTCTCTAAAAAGCTTATCCTGGTCTCTTTCTGGGGTACTGATGAGGAAAAATACCTCCAAGAAAGGGATGTAGTCACTGAGATGAGTCAAAAGCAATGGTTTCCTAAGAGCTCTGAGTTCTGCTTACTTAGCTGATACAACAGGTGAATGTTTGTAGCTTCTTTATTTGAACACACTCCTTTCTGTCACTTACAAAATTTCCACACTTCAAAACTTATTCTTACCCTCAAATTATTTTCTAGCACTTCTCCTACTCATCCCTGGACATCTGAGACCATTTGGGGATTAAGCAGTAATATCTATTTCTACAGCTTTCTATGGAGAAATAAAGGAAAGAAAAGGCAAAATGGGTAGATTTTCTTACATTTCCTCAGCTCTGATCTCCTAACATCTTTTTTAACTCATCTGGGTTTCTGTTGGGCTGTATGTTGGTGTACTTTGAATGAGTACAAGCATGTATGTGGGAATCACTTAGTTTTAATGGTAGAAATCAATCCATCTCACCTATCCCTCCTGATGTACCAATTCTGATGATAGTAACGTCACAGCACCGTGCGTGATGCAGTAATTTGATAAGTTCATGAAGCATAATGGAAATTGAGGGGACGCCCATGCCATGCTGTCAAGAGAAAAGAGAAAGTCATTATACACCAGACAAATGGGTACAGGAATAGGACGTATTTTCTTCCTTCATTACAAGTTAACAGCCCTCAGATAAATTTACATAATCATTAAAACTTTGCCAACACTGAAGAAAATGTAAGTCATCTCTAATTGATGCCTACATGACACACTGATGAGTGTGTCCATCTGTGAGGATCAGAAAGAGGTATCTCACTGCCAATTAAACAGAGCTCAGTCCTCATTGCCAAGGGCAGAAGGCAGGGATGGTGTGGTAGCATACCGGTGTGTCAGGGCAGTGCCATTTCTGATCTCACCATGAGGTTTCTTTTCAGTGATCCTGTGTAAACAGCTTTTGCACAACTGATGTAATTTTGGCTGCTATGTTACCAGTGCTTCTCCATCATAGTAAGTGAAATAATAGAACCATTTCATTGTTCTCATGTGGCCTTCTCCATTTACTGTTAGTTCTATGTAATCATTGAAAAGTTCTAAGGAAGAAATGTGGTAAGATTCCCACCTAAGAATTTATAGCTTATTCTGAACATGTAGGTGAATTTAAATTGCTACAGCTCATGATAGTAATTCTGGTTTTTGTATTTTAAACAGTGGAATCAATGTCATCTGATTAGGGATCAACACAAAAAGAATTTAGCAACTCTTGGTGATTATATTATGTTCTAATAGTTCTTTAGAAAGATCTTCTATAGTTTCATGTGTGAAAACTGAATCTCAGTATCATATTGGTGACTAGTTCATTTCTCCTTTAAGAGTAGAGAGTCAAATGGTTCCGTTATGTATTCTACGCTTAGGTAAGGGGTAGGTTTGGCAAAACCACTGGAGCCGTGTCCATAACATCTTCATCCAAGTTCCTTCATTATCAACATCAAGAATGTTAACCAACGAAAACTCTAGACCTCTGAGTTCACCATTTTTGGTCATTCAATATGTCCTGATAGAATGTATTGTAAGCATCCTGGAGCCAGGAATCAAATCCTATTGATTTGTATGTTCAAGATTAATGAGTTTGGGATGTTGGCACTGGCTCTACAACTAATGAATAAACCAAACGTAATTTCCTCAAGTATAAATTAAGATGATGGATTATTGTTTGACCTATTAGAATTCTCCTAAATCAGATACTTCAAAAGTTTATGATTATCACTTATTTTGTGTCATAGCGATAAAATGACAAATGGACTTAAATGTTTCTGTTAAAGTTATGCTCTCTCTCTTATACACGCACACACACACACACACACACACACTTCTTGACAGTTATTGGAGTGGAGGAATTTTCAAAGGGATCCCTGCTAGTGATCCTTTGTCTGCCTACCAAGGACCATTTTTAATTGGCTAACCTTGGCATGGTACATGTTTCAGATCCTTTTCCATGACAGGACAGGAGGATTAGTCTGCTGCTGTTTTCATGTCTTACTCTGAAGTTCTACTGCTCATTTATGGTAGTTCTACTTTTTAAATAAACCTTACATTTTTGTTCTTCCCCATTTACTGCACACTAAAGGACAAATGGTTATAGTTTAAAAGACCAGAAGCAAAAATTACCAAGACAAGATTTTCCAGGATCAGAGGATATTCTGTTTCCTTCTACAATAAGGATAATAATAATAAGTGTGAATAATCTATAATTATTGATTGAATGAACTCATTTGAGCCCAAAGAAGGTTTCAGGCAATTCTGTCCTAAATGGGAAATCAACTTGGCTGCCCCACTGGTTCCACATGCTCTTTCCTTTGTTGGCCCAGGCTTGCAGTCATTACTACCACACTCCACCACTGAGCACCATGGACAATTTGAGTGATTAGTGCATGATGACTGTTCCTGGTGTAGGTGCTGCTTGCAAATCAGCTCTGTAGAATAGTCACACCTCTGCAGGACTCTCCCCTTGTCCACTGACATGCCAGCCTATGTCCATTAGGAAGGCTACCCCTTCCAGACATGTGATGGGCTCATGGTTATTGCTTTGGAATCTTGTCCTGTGCAGAGAGACAGTCTGGGAAAGGCAAATGGGATATGTATACACAGATACGCTCACTTAGGGAAAATGGTCTGCAGGTTCCTGAAAACTTCAAATCATTCCATTTTCAGGTTTTCTTAGGACAATATGTGTCTCTAGAACTGTTAACATACTCTAAATGAGGGGAAAGCGATTCACAAATGCTTATTGGAAATGCATCAGCAGCTTTTCAGAAAGCTTATTTTAGTATTTTTTAAAAAACCCTGCTTTTTTGGCCCCTATGTACTAGAAACTCAACATTCTCAAAGCTGGACAAGAGAGAGAGAAGATGGATGGGGAAGGACATCAGTTGGTTACAAAGTAAAGGGGCCAGGGGTATTGAGTAAATGTCTTGAGGGTATTTTTTTTCATAATTTGAATAGCTCAATGGTGACTACAAAGTAACACTGCAAGCTGAGATGGGTCCAAAATCTTTCTCCAGTAACAGCTATCACACTGCACACATGGTTTAATTATGTGGGAATGCTAAGCAGAGAGGGACAAGAATTGTATGCAGAAATCCTCTCTTTGTTCTCCAACCTGCAAGGACCAGCTGGCACACCACCACCACGCACTTACACTGATGGACAGCACAGGCCCAGTCTTGAACATGCAGTATCTGTCAGTTCCAGCACAGATATCTTTAACGTCTTCTCCACCTTCTGCCAACCCAAGCTCCTTGTGCATGAGCAGTGCAAATGCTTTCATTCTGTTGGGGCTCCCACCAACGCAGACAAACTGTTAGTAAAAATAAACAAGTACATTCCATAGTAACTGGGATAACAACTCAGGGGCAGCTTTCAATTGTAACATTTTTATTTTAATATTCCATTAATTTACTTAAGAGAATGTGGAGATGTCATGGGTTATGTTCACAATTAGCTGATTTACATCACTAACCTGTAAAGAAGACAAGCAGAGTCAAAGTTTTACGTACCAAATTAGTAAAGAAAATTACATAATCATCCTAAATATTGATATTGTTCAAGGAGGTATTTCCTGGTGGTTATCTTCAGTTGATATAATCAGCATAATGTTGGGTATTAACATTAGATGTGCTTAGTATGTAAGTACTGAAGATATGGGATGTAAGTAATATGAAAGCAAAAGAAGAATCACCAGTTTCACGTGTTTTCTGATTCTACATCCCCATCATAAGCTTTTATCATAAAATGTGGTATGATGATTTTGAGCTATAGAGGAATCATGTCAAGACTTTTCAACTTCAACTTCTTATTCAGAAGAAATTCTCATGAAACAAGCCTTATTATAAATTTTACTGAAGTATTTTACCCATTCAAGTGATTTCTGTTTGTTTCTGTTTCATTCACATTTAACATCTCTAAAATTAAGATAGGTGTTGCAATCTCATCTAATAAAATGTGATAATAAATTTGGCAGTTGCTTCATGCAACAAAGTAGATGCCAGAGAAAGATGCGGAGTGGGCTTTTGGTGGCAGGGACGAGCAACCAGCTGGGTGAGCACCGGAGTCAGCCATGGAGAAGATGAGCAGCAGCAAAACTGTCACAGAGCCAGGAGGAAGCAGAGTCCAGAGATGGCATCAGACACAAAGTCACACAGGAACTCAGCCTAAGCAGTGTGGTGCACAGAGTGTGGAGAAGCTCCAAGACAAAGAGAGAAGGCCACAGAGTGGTCAGGGGCTGCCCTGGGAGGTTACGTAAACTTGGCTTTGAAGCTCAGCTGCTCACTGATTAAGCAACTTGCTCAGTGTTCACGTGCAATCTCTGTGTGCTTCAGACCATTTCCAAAATAGGAGAACACAGCATCCCTCTGGGGGTCTTGTTGAGTAAAGTGTGATTGCATGTGGCAAATGACATCACACAAAAGCAGGCAATTTCCCCATGTTTCACAAATGGTGATTATTATTTTCTATGTAATAATTTCCTGGCCCTCCTTTTGAGCTTGCTCATTGTTTCTGTATTGCAGAGTTTAGTACAAATGAAGCTAGTTTGAGACCTCTAGGAAGGAAAAGGCAGTTGGTGGTGCCTGACTGATGTGGGCACATTGCGCAAAGGATCACAAGAAGGCTGACAGGGTCCTCACAGGGGTAAAGATCTGTCTATGGAAGTACCTGACTCAAGTTATAGAGCAGGCACACCCATTCACAAAAATGATTTACTGTAACTATTGGGTGATCTGATTACATGATGCATTCGTATCCATTTAGCAATAATTCCTGGGGTGCACATACTCATTCTCAATGCAATTATCCTTTTCTCCAGTCCCTCTGCTTTTCATCTACCCTTACTATTGTCTTTTCCGTGGCTTCTTAGGAGTTTCTCTGATGGGACCTTAATCTAGTAACTGAAATGGAATTCAGGAATAAAGGCTGGGTAACCAAAAGGATAAGATCATTATTTAAGGTGAGTTTTTCAATCTTTATTGATTATTTGTGGTCTTTTCTTTTCTGTTTGTATGGACAGTTTAGTTTTGGCTCAAGATCTGAGTGGAAGAAGATCTTTTTAGTTTTTAAACAAACTATAGTAGTTTGAAAATAACTTTACTGTGTGGTACCAGTGAATGTAAATTGCAACTATTTAGATTAACCATAAAACCAAAACAGATGTTAGAATAACTTGTGGTTTCAGTTCTTCTTTGAACTGTAGATATTGCTGTAATCAACAGGAATTTCTGAATATTTCTGGAGACATAAAGATACATACAAGGCAGAAGCTGCTTAGTTCTCAAAGGTTTACTCCTACACCAGACTTACTAAACATCACCTCTAGACACAATTTTCAGTCTGACTGCTTTAATGAGAAGCAAGACATGGCTGAGGACCACCAACTGACTTTGACCTTCGATGACAATTATTGTGATTTCTGTTCCAAAAGAATTAACTTTGTCCTGGTTTTATCAAGGAAAATAGAAATGTATCAGAGGTGAGTCACCACAAAACATGTTATGGACTTTACCTGATAACTGTCAGAACAGACTCACTTTCAGGTATCCCCAGTATCTTAAAAGGCTTAACTTTGCCATTTTGCATTACTCTAACACATAAATGCAACTTATGCATTTTATGAAGCAACACAGGAGTATAAACACTTTCAAAATGTATATTATACAAAGTTTTATAAAGTAACGACATGTCATGGTACTTGAAGTTTCTAGGGCTAGATTGGAGGGTCCCAGTTAATGACTTTATAAAACACTTACAAGAAAACATTATAAAGGATATTTTTGGACGTTAAGTTTGAAAAATAACTCCTTCTTGATATCCTCCACCATATTGCTCAATTGTTTGAGTTTTTCCAATGAATATGGTGGATACTAATGAGCCATTAGCCAAAGTGGACAGGGTTAATCTTAACTCTGTAGGCTCCCTTCCAGTTAGATGAGGCCATATGTTGAGTTCCAGTCACTAGAATATGAGCAAAAGCGATTCCTACCACTTGCCATTTGGGTGCTTAGCAACCTCCCCTACTACAAGGAGGGTATGTTGGTGATTCTATGTATCTTCTTCCAGCTACTGGATGGGGATTGACACCCAGAGAGACTGCAAGCCACTTCTTGAAGGTAACAGAACAAGTTTGAGGAAGCCACCCATCAACTAGGAACAGCTGTTAATGGGAGCAAGAAGTAAATATATGTTATGCTAAACCTCTGAGATTTTGCGGTGGCGGGTAACAATATAGTGAAATATGAAGGAAATAGGGGTGATTATCAGAGTCTTTTAGATTTAAACTTTATATGTCCAGAATTCTCCTTTCTTTTAAAAATAATATTGATAATAATGATCATCATTTCTATGAAGACAAGGCTGAGTTTTCAGGTACAATAGGTTATGTCCCTTAGCCAGGATTGCTGTCCTGAGATTTAAAAGGGTAATAAATTGAACCTAGAATGGTCTCATTCAAAGACAAGAATGTGGTTAGAGGAAGAAAATGTCCTGAGAAAAGCATCTGTGGAAATAAATCAAATTTTACCTGCTACCTCTACAACATTCTGGTTTGGCTTAAACAACCAGTTCTGATAATTTGAAATCATGTGACTACATCCCCCATACACACACACACACACACACACACACCACTCAGATGCACTTTTGTCTCCTATCAAAATGGTCCAATCAGTAGAGTTGCTTTTTGGAGGGATAAAACAGATTGTAAACACAAAAGTGAATCTAATGAAATTCCACATCAGATGAGTGGAGAGCTTGTAAGTCTCAATTGTAGTTCTGACTGAGTGTGAAAATAAATGCAGATAAAAATCCAGTCAGACAGAGAAGTAGAGAATGAAAGCCTCGATCCTGGAATTTTAACAGAGATGAGGTGTGTGTGTGTGTGTGTGTGTGTGTGTGTGTGTGTGATTATTTTCATTTTAAAAGTAGGCCCATTGATTTGCCAGAAATTAACAAAGTACCAAAATGTAGTGATTTTAAAAAAATACAGGAAGAACCATTACTTTTTTCTTCAGAGAAACCTAAAATTTTTTTTCCCAACTCACTCACTTACCAGTTGTGTTGGGCCTATTATTAACAGATAAATAATTATTTTGTATAACACTATGCATTTGTTTGAACCTCAGTTTCCCCATCTGGAAAAAGGAGATGACAGCTCTGTAGAAACTGTGGGGACTGAATGGTGTACATTTGAAGATACCATACAGAGTCAGATACATAGAAGGCACTCCAAAAATGGTAGAGGAGAGACTGACACAAAGGAAATAGATCACATGCTGTCTTAAAAATAGAACCTAAGTCTCTCTAACTTACCAACTGCATGCATAATTTAGTTTTTAAATTATTATGGGCCTTTTATTCACCAAGATAATCACTAGATAAAGGTCCTGGGAAATCCCCTGGGAGGCAACTTGATCAATGACTTTTAAAGCATAAGCATCAGAAACAGCAGTAGGGAGAAGGTGAAGGAGAAGATGATGGAGACCACACAAACGCAAGGAACAGTAGTCTGGAGAGGAATGGAGAAAGGGCCATGTCTTAGTTACTTTTCACTCATTACTGAGACAAAATACCTGATGCCCAAAATTAGGGAAGGAAAGGTTTATTTCTTACAGTTCTCAGGGATTTTAGTCCATACTCAGTCAGCTCCAAGGCAGCATGGTGTGATGTGGCAGCCATTCATGGTGGTTACCAAACAGCAAGGTGAAGCGGTGAGAGAGAGAGACAGAGCAAGAGACACGAATTCTTCCCACACTTACACTGTATGTCGGCTCCACCCCTGGGGGCGTGCAGCACTCACATCACCATTCCCAGTGCTAGACCACAAACCAATCACAAACGCCACACTCAGCCCCGTCCGAATTACATGAGTCCTTGGAGGGACACAGGATCAAACCTATATATTCCACCCCTGACCCCCAAGGACTCATGTATATCCTTTATATAAAAGACATTTAGTCCATTTCCTACAGTTGCCACAGTCCTAACAGTTTCAGCATTGCTAAAAAGTCCAAGTCCCAGATCTCCTCCAAGATCTACGGCAAACTCTTAACTGCAGCCCCCTGTACAAATGAAAATAAGTTTAAACACTTCCAACATATAGAGGCATAAGATAAACATTACCATTCTGAAAGTTACAAACAGGGGAATACAAAGCATTGGAACCAAAGCAAGTCCAAAATCCACCAGGGCAAACATTAAGTCCTGGAGTACTATGCTTAGCATCTGAAGCAATATGATTGCAAGCTCCAAAAGGCTTGAGCAATTCTACCCCCTTGGCGTGTCCAGGGGTTTTCCATTGCACCCTTGACTTCACCCTTACATCTTTACATATTGTCCTCTGAAAGCGGGGTAGAAGCTGCACATTTTCCTTGCACTTAAAACTAGTGCTATGTGGATGCCACCAAGGCCTACTGCCAGCTGTAGCAGTAGCCAGGCTATCCCCTCTCTTGGCTGTAGGGGTTGAGTGCCTAGATCACTGAGCTCTCTGAACCTGATTGTGAGGAACAGCTTCTCTATGCCACCATCATTCTGGAATCTGGTATGGCCACCACCATTTTGGAAACTCCTGTGGCCTCCGTCACTACTCTGGAACATGGTGCTCTGTGGCTTTTTCCTCCAAGCAGTCTTTCACCTTTGAAGGCCTGAGGCTGCAAGGCCTGGAGGCCTGCTGCTTCCAAGAATGCCCCCAGGCCATCATTTTTATTTCTTTGTTTCTTCTCAGCAACCAAGGTCTCAGCTCTATCTTTATAGTCCACAGCTTTCTGGTTAAAGTCACAACATTTTAAATCACCATGCTGGGCTCTTTGCTCTTGATTCACAACATAAATCTGACTAAAAGCCTCCAACAATAGCCAGGCCACCATTTCAATATTAGGATGCCTTGAAATTTCTTTTGTCAGAATAATCAGTTCTCTGCCCTTAATCTCAGTCTCAGGCAAAGTCTCTGGGCACGAGCAGAATGCAGACAAACTTTCTGCTAAGCCATAACACACATTGTGTGGAGTCCAACAACCAATGCAGTCCTTCTTTCCAGCAGAAACCTCCTGTGCCTGGTCTTTACCTGCAGACTTTCTATCAACTTTCTGGTCTTCTGAGCTCTGACCAGAATCTCCCATCTGGCCACTCTTTCAGGCAACATCTCCAAACCTTTCCAAACTCTTCCCACAGGCCATTTCCAAAGGCTCCTGGACCACATGATCAGGTTTACTCACAGCAATGATCCCACTCCTCCATTACCAAATTGTGTCTTAGTTACTTTTCTCTCATTGCTGAACCCACAGAATACCTGATGCCTAAAATTAGGGAAGGAAAGGTTTATTTCTCACAGATCTCAGGGGGCTTCAGTCCATACTTAGTTGGCTTCAAGGCAGCATGGCATGGCAGGGCAGTCATTCATGGCGGCTGCCAAACAGCAAGGCGCACTGGCAAGAGAGAGAAAGAGAGCAAAAGAGCAAGACACACGCCTTCCTCTCACCCTAGTGTTGTATGTTGGCTCCACCCCTGGGTGGGTGCAGCACTCACATCACCAATCCCAGCACTAGACAACAAACCAGTCACAAATGCCTGACTCAGGCCCATCCAAATTACATGAGTCCTTGGGGGGGGTCACAGGATCAAACCTATACAGGCCAGTACTGCTGCTGTCAGGAATTCTCTGCAACTTTGTACCTCACTTTAGGAGAGAGGGAGGAGGAAACTTGCCACCTACTGATAATGAGCATCATAGGTCTATTTCTTCTTTTTTTCTTTTTTTCTTCCTTAATTTTCCTCCCATTCCTTCCCTCCCTTCTCCTTTTCTTCTTCCTAACCTCTTCTTTTACCCCATTCTCCGTCTGATTAATGGACTGCTTAGGCTTACTGTAACTCAAAACTGCCACCTGGTGCAATTAGCAAGAACCTTAGAAGCTGGACTTAAAAAAACATGGTCTGTGTCCTGGCTCTGCCCCTCCATAATGCAATGTTAGCCTCTCTGGACTCAATTTCCTTGCTTTATAGAACAGGTCAAGATCTGTTAACCCCAAATGAAAGACTTAGTGTGAAAATTTAATGAGATGGCAGATACGAAAACTCCTTTTTGTATTCTTATAATTGCTAAAAGGAGTGAGAAAAAAGGCTGAAAACTGTACATTTCTCCACTGATGCAAGTGGATATACGTATAGGTTTTTGGAAATTTTTTTTTTAAAAGTTCATGCCCTCTGATCATTTCCGTGAATCATCCTAAACAGTCCTAAATGTGCAAAATCCTTAGGAATAAAAATGTCCTCTTAGATCTTATTTATAATGCAAAATATTTTAACATGAAATTTGGTAATAGACTTTGGAATTTATGGCACAGCCACTTTACCTCCATGAACAATGTGTTTTAAAGAAAATGTATTAACATGAAAAAGAGCCATTCTGGGCCTGGGAGGAGTAACAAGAAGCCAATATGCCCTTCCCATGAACCAACATGCAGGTTGGGAGACAAAAACACTTGCCTCCCTTAAGCCACTGGCTGATTTGGAGGACAGGCTGAGTTGATAGTAACTGAGGTACAAAGATAACTTAATGCTTGTGTTGTTTGATTGACTTTGTAGGCCTAAGGCTGAGCATCTATTAAGACGATAACAATATGCCATATACCAAATATGAGAGATTTCCTTCTGTCTTATTTTTGAAATCCAACATTGTTCTCACTGTTTTGTTTTATTCAATGTTCTGTTTTGATTAGTTTTATTCTGTTTTGTTTTGTTTGATTTTATTATGTCTGATGGTACGGGAAGCTATTTTAAAGATAACAAGAGGCATTATGGTAGCCATTGTGGATTTCCTATTATCTTGTTTTGAAGTCCTGTATCATTTTCATTGTTCTGTTCTGAGTAACTTTATTCTGTTCTGTTTTGTTTTATTTTATTCTTTTTAAATAAAAAATGATAAATAGAAAATAACATGGAAAAACATTGTCATAAGTTAAATGAAAAATGCAGGATACAAGATTATATCATCAACAACTATTTTATTTTATTTTATTTGTGTGTGTGTGTGTGGCACTGGTGATCAAACTCACAACCTCATGCCTGCCAGACAGGTGCTTAAGCCACTGAGCTAAACTTCCAGTCCTATTTTTTTTTTTTTGAGGCATGGTCGCACTATGTAGTTCAGGTTGGCCTTGCTCACATTGTAGTCCAAGCCAGCCTCCAACTCACAATGCTCCTCCTACCTCAGCCTCCCAAGTACTGGGATTAAAGGCGTACACCACCACTCCCAGCTTTGGATGACTACTTTAAAATATATTCATTGAAAAAGATTGAAAGAAAAGGGTTGATAGTCTATTTGTTTAAGTATGGGACTATGAGGTGTGCTTTTTAAAAAATCATTGTTCTTTTTTGTATTATCCTAATTTTAAATAATGAGCATGAATTGCTTTTATAATTAAAATATGTAAGATAAAAGAAATTGCACAGAAATCCAATTTTCTTGGCAGTATTATATGAACAATTTTCTTATGAAGTAAAAAAATCTTAAAATGAAATATTGTACAATGATTATTTTCAAGAAGTAGAGTTATATGGCATTGTTAGTTTTGTTGAATTCTTTTATGATTTAATAAAATGAGAATTAGTGAGGTACCACAGTAAATGTGGACATTAAGTACTGAACTGAATCTGTTAAAACATAATGAATTCTGAGCACCCAGCAGTAATGTTAATAAAACTGCATTTATTTCCAGGAGTCTGTGTGGCCAAATAAGCATACTTATATTAGATTTAGTTTGGGAACCTCCACCTTGTTGGGGTGGAAACAATTAGACATGATGCTCACTTTCCAAATTGTTTCGGAGAGTTAGTACAGCTTTATTTCCTATTGGGACCTCTGACATCTTTCTAGCCAAGGGTGTGAAGTTTATTTTGGCAAAATAAGAGAAACAATAAAATAAGTGCAATCATTTTCCTGCAGCTAGAAATATTCTTACCTTGACGTCCCCAAACATTGCTGGTAGGTTGTGTGTTTTTGTTCCTAAATCCAAGTGATAGAGGATGTCTTCATCCATAGTATCCAAGTATGGATTTTTAACATGAACAAACCTTTTCCTGGAAAAAAAAACACATATACACACATGCTAAAGAGGATGTAAAGGAATTTGGAGAGAAAGCACACAAAAGAGACCAAATATCATACTACAGCTGTCATTGCCACGAATTCTTTTATATTTAAACATAGTATAATAGTGACAATAATAATGTCTGATATTTGCCATACACTTACTATGTGCCAGGCATAGAACTAAGCATGAAAATGGTACAGTGGTATGCAGATGTATGTAATAAATATGATAATTCATTTATTCTCATAACTACTGTATTATGTGAGTAACATTAGTAATCTGATTTACAAATGAAGAAGTCAAGGCTTACAGAAGTTGAAAAACCTGTGTGTATGCTGAGTACATCACAAAATACTCATCTCTGTTTCAGTTCATTTTGCCCTTCTTGGTCTTCTTTCTCTGCACAGAAGACTGCTGAATACAAGCTCCTGAGCTCTGGAGTCACTTTGTATGGGTTCTAATACCAGTTCAGCCACATAGATACTAATTGTGCAACCTTGCATAAGTTATCTTTGTTCTTTCATATCCAGGCTGTGTAACTGGTATAGTAAAAACTATTCCTTTGCAAGCTTATTGTCCTGAGCTCTGAATTAGATATTTGTAACATACCTTAGTAATCTGATCTCAATATGATTCTCAACATGGTGAATTCAAAGAGTAGTACTTTTAGTGAGACTGACCAGAAAGAGAGTGTGACAAAATTCTTTCGTTTGAGTGTGTATCAAATCTAATTCATTTTCCTCCTGTGCACATTGCAAAAACATATTCCCATTTCCCTTTCAGTGAGATGAAGTCATATGATTGAGTTCTGGCCAGGGAATGTGGGCAGAAGTGATTTGTTTACTTCCATGTGTGGCACTGGTGAAAGTACTGGATCTCTCAACAGCCAGGGAGAGTGAACAGTCCTCTTTACCCATCAGCTGTTTTGCATTGAGCACAAGCCCCTGATCTCTTAAACAGCATTAGCCTGCCTGACCAATGAGCAGTTACTAGTTTTGGTCAACACATTTGAACGTGATGCTTTTTCCTTTGGAAGATGCGTGATGAGGTGAAAGAGACGAGATGAATAGGCTCTTGGAAAGACTGAATTTGGGTATAACAGGGGCAAAAGAAAAATAAAGAATTAATGGGCAAGTAGTTCTGGAGAAACAAAGATTTAGAACTAAGAAAAGAAATGCTCAAAATACAGCGTGGAAGAGAAGAAGTGTGGGCATTATGATAGCCATTGTTGATTTCCTATTGTCTGGTTTTGAAGGCCCATAATGCTTTCATTCTTTTGTTTTTATTGGTTTTATACTCTTTTGTTTTGCTTGAATTTATTGTGTGAAGACATGGACAACTATTTCGAAGAAAACAAGAGACATTATGGTCGCCACTGTTGATTTCCTGTTGTCTTGTTTTGAAGTCCTGTGTTGCTTGCATTGTTCTGATCTGCTTTGTTCTGTTCTGTTTTATTTTATTCTCTATAAAATGAAAAAAGAGAAGTGTGGCTAAAGAGCTTAAGGGGGAATGTCAAAGTGAAAGACTGATCTTTATAAACAAATGAAACCAAAAGAATACAAAACTGTCACAAAAAATAAATGAAACTTAAAAACAGAGAGTAAGATGAGACATATTCATCAGTGTAGAGGCTGTGCTGTCTAGTGGCATTTTCCCACCAAGTACCAGAAAATGCAAAACAAGGTGCATAATAGTCAATGGAAAGACACGTTTGCCACAAAGAAGAGACTATCGCTGGAAAGCCTTATGGCGATTCTTGGTGCCAGTCTGATATTCGTTGCAGTGTGGCTCAGTGGTGGCCTGTTCACACCTCCCAGTTTCAGCCTGTGGCTGTCGGTCCCTGTCATCACCCTCCACTGCACAGTATTGCATCTCTCAGAAGCTGAACTCCTACAGCAGTGCTTCCCTGTGTCCTGCTAGGGAGACATTTCTCTACCTCTCTACACACTTCTTGGCCTAATTCTCAGCTTTCCATGGAGTTTTGTGTATATCTGTGCCTCAGTGTATTTAGGTATATAATATATGATCCTGTAGTGTCTTTCAGCTCCACAGACCGTACTATTTAAAGATTATCGTGTCTAAAAATCAACTGAACAACTCCTCTTTCAGAAATCCTAACTCAGCAGACTGGGTGTACATGTATCATTTCTAATAACTATTCACTGTGTTTATGTTTCTGGTCTGTCAGACATTCTCTGAGTAGGACTACCTTTGAAAACTACACCAACCATGCAAATTAATCACTTCTTTTCCAACAAGGCCAGAACCCTGTTGTGACCCTGCTACCCATACCACCTATCTTTCTTCTCTTGTTTGGCAAAAACTATCCAGTGAAGAGAGTGGTTACTGCCATGGAACAGGTCCCAATTCAGTCTAATTTGTATATATAAACCACTTTCTCCACAGCCATTGGTTATTTCAGTACTAATTATATAACACCCTAATTAATAGTGGAAATAAGTTATATACCCCATACCACAGTGGGTCTGCATGTCTCTGCCAAGAATCATCTGGGACTTCTTTGTTTTTTGCTCCCATCCTTAAAATATTTTAAAACATCTTAACAAGCCTTGTGACTTCAGTAACTCTCACCTTGATTATGCATTCAAATCACTAAGGAGATTTCTTAACAGCACTGGTGACCGATTCAAATTAATTTGGATTATCGAAAGCTGTTTTTAAAATCTTTCCACATCATTTGATGTGCAGCCAAAGCTGAGAACTCCTGCTTTAAACCTTTCTTCCTGAAATACCCTTCTCTCTTCCTTTCCGTACTTTGCCTGTCATAATTCTACTCCTTCATTCTTCAAAGTCAAATTCAAATATTACCTGTTCCATGAAGGCTTTTCCAGGCATCTTCCCTCCCCAATCAATATTATGTTTTGCCCTCACTCTGTTTCTAAAGCATGTGTTTAATGCTAATGCCGTTAGTGCTGCACATTGTAATATGGTTAATTTTCTGTCTCCCCAGAAGGATTGCAAATTCTTTGCTGCAAGCTGTCTCTATCTTTCTTTAATCCCTAAATTTTAAATCCTATTTAATGTAAATTTAACTGTTCAGGAAGTGGGACAAAATACTACTAATTGCTTCCTCCAAAACATTAGATGTTCTTTATATGAAGACTCAATCCAAAAATGGGCATCTGAGATTAATGTGCACTTCTCAGATGAAGAAATACAAATGGCTAATAAATATATGAAAAGATGTTCAACATCACTGGTCATTCAAGAAATGCAAGTTAAAACAACACTGAGATTCCATCTCACCCCAGAAAGAATGATTATCATCAAGAAATCAACGAATAACAAATGCTGGCAGAGATGTGGGGAGAAAGGAACTCTTCTCCACTAGGAGTATAGACTGGTATAACCACTGTGGAAATCAGTGGAGATTCATCAAAAAACTAGGATTGGAGGTCCCATTTGATCCAGCTAATCCCTTCCCAGAGGAGTTGAAAACATCATACCACAGCAATATATGTGCACCCATGTTTATAGCAGCACAATTTGTAATAACTAAATATTGGAAACAACCCAAATGACCATCAACCAAGGAATGGTTAAAAATGATATGGTATTGCTGGGAATTTAGCTCAGTGGCCTAAGGTCCTGCCTGGCAGATGTGAGGTTGTGAGTTTGCTCCCTGGTACCAAAAAAAATTAAAAAAATAAAAAGATGTGGTATTCTTATGCAGTGGAGTACTACTTAGCTATAAAGAATGATAATCTTGAGGCTTTTATAGGTAAATGGATGCAACTTGAGACCAAACTCATAAGTGAAATAAATCAGACTTGCATGTGCAAACATTGTATTGTTTCCTTAGTGTAAAAAACTGAAAGAGTAAATAAGATCCAAAATATACAATAACTATTGTTAAAGTGAAAGGGAAAGAAACTGCTCAAAAGGAAACAACAACTGGGATAGGGGAAAAGAGAAAAAAAGGAAAAAGATTATACATATATATATATATATATATATATATACAAGATAGATAATTTACTACTAATCTCTGTTAGTTCATCAAGAAGAATGCTTTGTGCTTTCATTGTTTGGTCAGTTTTTTTATGCCTATGTCTTATAATCTGAGCAACTACTTTGAAAATAGCAATACATAATATATCAATCATTGTTAATCTCCTATAATTTTGTTTTGAAATTCTGTATCATTTTTTTCTTTTTTTTTCATTTTAAAATTAAAAATAAACCATTACAAGTAACATTTTTAGTGGATCATGCCTTGTTTAAAAAAATAACGTATTCCATGATGTGGCTGCAGTTTATTACTTCAGAACAGGCATGTGCATGTCAAAGCAGGACATGGACCCTTCCATTCTTCTTCCACGAGAGTCACGAAAACCTTCACCACAGTCTCTCCTGATGCATAGTGCAGTCACAGAAGCAGCAGGCAACATGGCCTGGGGAGCTTGTAAGAAATGCAAAATCTCAGACTCCACCCTAGACCTACCGAATGAAAATCTGTATTTTACCAAATTCTAGTAATTAATATGCATTTTAAAGTCTGAAAAACACTACTATTCACTTTCTGTTGTGAATTCAATTACACTTTCTATTTCACTTTCCCAAAAATATTCTCATGATCTAGAAATTTTCCTTTAGATTCCCATTTGAATCTACAAATCATCGCCCTATGAAAGAGTCTCATTTATCTACTCTAGTGATTCTAAACAGTAGGTACACATTAGAATCACCAGAGGGACTCTAAAGAGGATTGATAGCTGAGCTCCATCTCTAGCTTCTGATTCAACTGATCGAAGACACTGAGACCTTACTGTTTCAAAAAAATTACTGACCTATTCCACTTTTCCTAATCTTCAAGTAGAAAATTTCAAACCATCACAGTAATTAGTGATATTCTTTTGTATTAATCATAATACTCCTATTAATTAACTGAGATAATCTTTGAATTTGCTTGGTGTAAATCACTTGGTGTCTTGGTGTAAATCACTTGGTGTCTAGTGATTCCTCCTTCAATATGTTTGGAGATAAGTCTACAGACAATTATTGTTCCATTGGCTCATGAAAAAGCACCTGTAAAATGATCACTCTATCACTGACAAAAAAAAAAAAGGCTTGTTGGCTACCTAGAGTCTTTTCTGGTTCCATATGAATTTTGGAAATGTTTGTTCTATTTCTGTGAAAAAATGATTCTGGGATTTTGATATAAATTACATTTACTTTGTAGGTTGCTTTGAGTAGTATAGCTTTTACAATAGTATGAATTCTTCCAAACCATGAAATGGCATAGATTTCTGTACACTGTACTTGTGTCTTCTTTAATTTCTTTCTTCAATATTTTATAGTTTTCGGTGTTTATATTTTTTGTCTCCTTGGTTAAATTGATTCCTAAGTATTGTATGCTTTTTGGTACTATTTTAAATAAGGTTGTTTTCTTAATTTTTTTGTATAGTTTGTTAATGTATAGAAATGCTAGCATTTTCTGAATATTCACTTTTGTAACTAGTAACTTTGCTGAAAATGTTTACCAGCTCTGATTTTTTGGCAGACTCTTTAAAAGAGCAAATCTGAAAGCTTCATAATCCTTAATTTCAAAATACATTCTGGAGGTATTATAATCAAAACAGCATGGTAAAAAAAAAAAGCACTGACCAGTGAAACAGGATGGAAAGCCTAGAAACAAACCTCCACATTTATAGTCAATTAATATTCAGCAAAGATGTCAAAAACACATAATGGAAAAAGGATAGTCTCTTCAATAAATAGTGTTGAGAAAGCTAGATATTCACATGTGGAAGAATGAAATTGACCTATCTCACCCAAAATTATCTCAAAATATATAAAAGATTTAAGTTTAAGAAAAAAATACAGTTAATAGAGACTCCAAAAACACAGGTGGCAGAATTTTTAAAAATTGAATTGTATAACACCAAAGAGCTTCGGCATAGCATAAAAAGCAGTTAACAAAGTGAAGAAATAACCTAAGAGTTGGGAGAAAATATTTGCAAACTGTGCATCTGATGATGAGATAACAGGAAAAATGTATGAGGAACTCCTAAAACTAAATAGCAAGAAAACAACCCAATTAAATGATAGATAAAGGTCTTCTGAACAGACATTTCTCAGTGACGCAAATACTCAAAAGATACATTTTAAAATATTAAACATCACCAATCACTATGAAAGTAGAAATTTAAACCGCAATGAGCTATCACTTCATACCTGTTAGGATGGCTATCATCAGAAAGACCAGTATGCTGGGCTTGGTGGTGCAATGCCTGTAATCTCATCTTTTTATGGGACTGACGTAGAAGGATGGCAACTTCAAGACCAACCTGGGCAAATTAGTGAGGCTCTACCTCAAAATAAAAGAGTAAAAAGGGCTGAGCGTGTATTGGGAATGCAGCTCAATAGAAAGCAGAGCACTTGCCAGCAGGTACAAAGCTCTGGGTTCCATCCTCAGCACTACCAAAAGAAAAAAAGGTTTTAAAAAAAGTCTGGGGATGAACTTCACTAGCAGAATGTTTCTGGACATCCTGAAAGCCTGGGTTCAATCCCTAGTACTAGGGAGGGAAATAAAGGGTAAATGATAGCAAATTTTGGTGAGGATGTGGATACAAAAGAATGTTTGTATGCTGTTAGTGGGAATATAAATTAGTTCAGCCACTAAGGCAAATAGAATTGAGGCTCCTCAAAAAACTAAAATTAGAAAGACCATAAGATCCAGAAATCCTGCTTCCAGTTATAAATCCAGATTGAAAACAGTACATCAAAGAGAGATACAAGCTACCACATTGATTTCAACACTGCTCAGAATAGCAAAGTTACAGAATCAATCCAAGTGTCCTTCAGTGGATGAATGGATAAAGAAAATACTATATAGGTACAAAACAGAATACTGTTCAGCCTCAAAAAATAAGACAATTCAGTCACTGGTCAAACACGAATGGAACTGGAAGACATTATGTTAAGTGAAATAATCCAAGCATAGAAAGACAAATAGCATAAGATTTTTCTTTTTCTTCTTTTATTTTAAAGAGAAAAAAAGATAAATATAGCAATAAAAGTTTCAAAACAGGTGAGTAGGAGAGTTACAATAATTTATACATTACATATTGTTATCTTCGTAGTGGTTATTCAGAGTACAAAACATAGGCATGATATCTTGTCCAAACAGTATTAGCACAAACCATTCTTTTCAATGAACTAAGAAAAACTAACTGTATAACTGTCTTAACTACATAAGATTTCTGTTGTATGTGCAATCAAAAAAAGTTTATTTCACAGAGACAGAAAGGCAAATGGTGCATTCTAGAGGCTGAGGTGGATGGAGAAGCATGGGGAAAGGAAAGTTATTGCTCAAATGGAACAAAATGTCTGTTAGAGTGCAGGAATAAGTTTTAGTGGTCTACTGTACTGTATGATAACCATTGTTAATAGTAATGTATGCTTCAAAATTGCTTTAAAATAGATTTTTAGTGTTCTCACTACAAAAGAGAAGTTGATGAGATGATGGATATTTTAATTAGCTTGACTGAATTTTTCTGCAATATATATAGATCAAAACCTCATATTGTACCTAATACAGACAATTATTATTTGTTAAAACTAAACAAAAATTTTAATTAAAAAAGGAAAGACTGGTGGGAATTCATGCTAAAGTCAACCTTCCAAGAATCTGGCTATTGCAATACTTTGACTTTTCTAAAACATATAATTTTTACTAAATAAACTTGCATGTACTATTTCATCCCCAAACTTTTTTTGCATACTTTTTCTCTTTCCTAACACATGAGATAAGGTCTTTTAGCAAACCACAAGTTAGTTATACCTCATAGTATTAAATATTGGTCAACAAAAATATGTGCTGGCTGGGAAGAAATTGTTCCATTTTCCATTACCTTCACCTTCATAATTTTTTCTTTTAGCTCTCTCCTTGACTTCCCCGAAGAAATGATGGGACTGGGAGGAGCTCTGTCTGGTGTGGGTAAACGGAATACCTCCTGAAATGCTGACATGATGGTGAGACAGTTCACACAACTCTCAGCAAAACACAGGGAACTTGCAAAATTTCCTTAATGTTCATGAAGATTAATGCTCTATTATGTTCTGTTAACCTGGGGCAGAAACTGGAGCTAAATTTATAGGCTGTTTGGGCAGATTTATGTCTACCCCTGAGATGAATAACATCCATAGTATTTCAGAAGTGAATTCAGTGCAAAGTCCGTCACAAAGCATATGAAATCACTTCATAATACGCAGCAACACAGTGAAATCTCTCATAAGCACTGGGAAGTCCTTTAATTATTTCTCAGATACAGTCCATTATCCCGGAATTAAAGGCTAAACTCCATAGTGAATTCAAGACTCAACTGCAAATTTGTGCATTCTTCATGTTGGTTAAATTTCTGCATGTTTTTGTGTCTTCCTTTGCTCCACTTTCTTAAATGAAGCAGTTCTCTCTTCTGCCCCTCACAAGGGAGAACATCTATCCGATGAAAAAAATAAAAATAAAAATTACTCACCCACCATATGTATTCTTGTCAGGTCTCATGGATCTATTAGAAGCAGGTAAAATAGAAGCCATATTTTATATTATGTGGATATCAATAAATAAATATACTGAAATTTGCTATTAAATTATAGATCTATACATAATAATTCAGGTTCAAGTTGGAATGACACCTTCACTAAAAGGTGTTATGTTTTCTTCTCAAATTGTTAATGGAACTCTTCACTTAGAATTTTAAATCCTAATGTCAATTTAAAAACACCTCCTGACATGGCATTTTATACTACAGCCCAGCTCTCAGAGCACCGTGTTCCCAAGAAGATAGGCTCCTTTGGAAGGTGTGGCATCCTGTATCTTTGACCAGGTTGGTTAGCTTGTTAATAGATGACCATAGCACCTTTTTCTGACATGTGATGTTGGTCCAAACATGGGTCTCATGAGGTGCACAGACTTATTTGCTTTGAGGCAACTGTATATGGGTGCAAGTCCTCTTTTGATTCATGTGCCAATTCTACCAGATTATCTCAAAAATGTATCCAATACATGTGAGAACTTTCAGTTCCCAAACACTTCATTTTTTTATTCCCATCCCGCCCCTCACCAACTTGTTTTCATTCTTTGTGATCACAAGTAAGGAAAACAGCCAAAGTCAAAATGCCCTTTCATCCAAACTTTGCCCATTTAAGTTCACACAGAAGGCCTAGTAATTAAACAAACTTGTTTCGCAGGTCCTCCTCATTTAGTTAAACTCCAGGTAGCCTTTAAAATCCACTAAACCATCTGTCTTGGTGTCAATCCAAGTAGAATAATGAATTATAGCCTAATGTATTTAGAAAATAGTCTTTTTTTAAAAATCTATGAATTTACTGCTGTGCTGATACTTCTCACCTTTTCGCTTTGGGAGGGAAATGACCTGGAAGACTTTAGGGGATCTTTATCCCAATCCATTATTTTCTGGCTCCCATGAAAATCAGCAGTAGTTCTATGCTACTGAGGGTTTCCAGAACGTTAGTCTCTTGGCTTCCAAACAAATTAGAACCTAAAATGTTTATAAATGCCAAGTAGATGCAAATGTAAGGCATTTCACTGTGTGCATGGATTTCTCTTTAAGAATGCACATAGCAGTCAGGAACCAAATGTTCCTGCCTTAGCTGGGGTCTCCAGTTATAAGCTGCTCCACTTCCTGGTGATAGTTATTCTTGTCAAACTCCTCAGATTCCATGTTGGCCCCTTTTGGTCCATCTTGACAGCAAAGTTTTCAGAATGGGAAGGAAAGAAAATAGGGATGTCTATGTCAGGAAGTCCTGATAGCCTAAATCTTGTTATTATTACTTTTAAAAAAGAAACATTTATGCATTTGCCCAAGATACTGGATAATCCCTGAGGAAACTTATTTTGGAAAAGGTAATGACAATTATGAGGCAAAATCAGCCTGAATACATGTGTTGCCTTTTTAACTTGGACAGTGATTCCTGTTTGCCATTAATAGTAACAAATATGTCTCTGACCTTGTGACTCACCTCAAGCTGCTCTGCCCACTGTTTTTTCTCAACAATCATTGGTAATTTTCTTGACATGTCCGCCAAGTGCCACTGGGACCTGGACACTTTTATTTGGTATTCCATGCCATATCTCTCCATTTATCTTTAGGGTACAATGAGGAGGACCACCAAATTCCAATCTGGCATTTACCACTGCCCCTGAGAGGTAAAAATGTTAGTTAATTAGATAAGCGTTAGGTAATTAATTACTCCAGTGAATTAATTAGAGTAACATATCTGTTTCCAGTTCAGGTTCTGTCAGTCAGTGACCTTGGTCCTGAGAGAGTGCCAGATAATAACAGGTAGGTCATACAGGCTCTGTATACCAACTCCCCCAGACATTGAGACAAATGGTCATCATTTGAGTGAAATTCAGAATAGTTTTATGGAGTTTATAAAAATAGAATATTAATTAATGTTTTCCAAGCAATCTATTCTTTCTGGTTTTCAATCTTCCGAAGACCCAATCTGACTCTTATGGCAGGCTGTTTCTTTTTTTTTATCAATTATATTGCAAAAGACCAGTCACCCTACGCAGTTGGGAAAAGGTTTTGTTTTTAGAAAGCACGCACACAAGAGTGCACAAGGCCAACTCAGAGTCAGCCACGGGTGTTATGCAAAAAACACCATGGGCCAGCCGGGCCACGTGACTCAACCCAGCCTTGTGGTCAGGAGTGTCCTGCACCAGCCTGCCAGTTCTACTCTCCACAGCGTCTGGCCTTTGAGAACACACTTCACTTCCCCCTTCTTCCCAGCTGTGCCTCTCATTCCCATGACAAGTTTCTGTCTGGCTTAATTGTGCCTCTGAACCCCTGATGTTGGAGTCCCCACCAGTTGGCATGATTTCTGCAGAGTCTGAGAGACGTAAGTGTGGAGTTAGAGACATCCCCACCCCCAGCGATGTTCTTATCACTCTGGGGAGGGGCATGGCTGAGTCTGCAGCTCCCAGAAACTTCTTGGTCACCTGTGTACGAGGGTCTGTGATAAATCCTGGGAGAGTGTGCGACCTATTGTGCCTGCCTTAAAGGAATCTTCTCTCCAGTGGGGAAGAGTGATGAGAGATAGATAACGTGACAGCCACTATGCAAATTTAGGGAGAGACACCAAAGTCAGACTGGGAGACCCAGGCGGCTTCTAGCATGGTGCGAAGCCTAGATTGGGTCCTGAGGAAACACGCAGCCCTGAAAACCACATCTGTGCATGAGGCTGAGCTGAACATGAGAGGTCAGTGTCCTTGCCCAGGAAATGATGTGTAAAATGCAGAGAGGTAACAAAAAGAGTGCCACATTTAAGGAATTTTACGAGCTCTGTGAGGTTTTTATTCTCAAGTATTTGCCCCAGTAGTCTCAGATCGATCTTTGGTAGCTTTCAGTTTTTCAGATTTCTGGTATTCAAAAAATAAAGAAAAGCCAAAACACGGCTTCACTAATTATAGTTCACTTTAAATGTTTATACTTAATGAATGCAGATCTTAATTCTCTTAGTAATTCAGCTTAACTGCCGGGCATGGTGGTGAAGTCCTGTAATCCCAGCACTTGGGAGGCTGTACCAGGAGGATCACCATGAGTTCAAGGCCAGCCTGGGCTACTTAGTGAACTCAAGGCCAGCCTGAACTACATAGTGAGACCCTGTCTTAATAATAATAATAATAATTTAATTTAACTGTGCTATCCAAAATTCACTACTGGGTTTATTTTTTTAATTCTTTAATTCATCATACCCTATAAGTTTAATAGAACGCAAATGTAAAAGTACGCTAATGTCCCTTCTTTGAGCCCAATCATCTATGGATGCATGTTGTCTAATTATGACCACATTGCCTCCAACTGCCACCCCATTCCCTCACCCCCAGTCCACGGGCCCATGGAGTTAAGAACTTTTCCTCGAGGCTGTGCCATAGCTCCTTCTCTTCTCCTGAACCAATCCCTTTGGAACTGGGACACACACAAACACACACACACACATGTACACATACATACATACACACTCCAACTTCAACACCCTAGGGAACTAGGGTGGGAATGCACAACCATCTTTCATGCTATCCCCCACTTTTTGACAGATCTCTCAGAGTGGGAATGGGGTACCAGAATTTAACCCTTCCACTCTGGATTTGGCACTACTGGCTTGAAAGCACTGCAAATGTATCTTGAGCTAACTATTCTGATATGATGCAAAATATTTATTTTTTCATTTATTCATTCAATAGATATTAACTGAATATATATCATATTCCAGAAAGTGTAGGAAATGCTGGAAATGAATGAATGAATGAATAAAAGAGGTTCTGCTTCTCTGATTTCTTCTGCAAAAATATTTACATTCCATGAACAGAGGAATGACAACACACTCTCAGATTTTCTTTGTGCTGAAATATATCTAGTAAGTGTGTGTTCAGCAATCACTTCTTCATGTCAAATAATAAAGCCTTTGGGGATCTTTTGATCTTTCTTGAAGTATTCATTTTCCAAAACATACATTGTAACTACCTCTAATCCTTTATAGAAAAGGAGAGCTATTTAATAACACACAATTCTGCTTGCGTGGTGGTGTAATCTCAACTACTCTGGAGATAGAAGCAGAAGAATCTCAAGCTTTAGGTTAGCCTGGACAACTTAGTGAGATACTGTCTCAAAATAAAAAGGTCTCAGTACTCTCTGGATTCAATCACCAATACCACAAAAAAGATATAAAAAATAAAAACCTCTAATCCTTCCTTTGTAGTATAGATATGTTAGAGTTTAACATTGGTAAGCATATATGCAAAGAAAATTCACCTCATTTTCTATTACCCAACTAATCTTCTTCACGATGCTTATCTTCCTTAGAGTTTGAGCAGAAGATGGTGACTTCAAACTTACCAATTAAATTAACCACATCCTTATATATTTGTTCACAATCTCATTAAACCATTTTCTTTGAGCTTCTTTGTTGTGTCTGATTGCCTCCTCCTGCCCACTGCTCCTATCTGTGATGGCATCTACCAAATAGGGTGAGCAGGGAGGGGCTTTCTGGATCTCTTTACAGTGAGGAAGAGCAGCATTTCCGGGTCTCTGTGCTCAGTTCCTCGTACAGTCCTTTGGCTCTACTATGAGGTGGCCAATCGGTCATTGTCCCTTGTTTTGGGGAGGGATCTGTGGCTCTTTGTGCGTAGTCTGTGGGCTCCTGAACAGGCTTTCCAAGGTGCAGCAAAGCCCATCCAGGTGTAACTCTCCCCACCGTGAGGGATGTGGGTCTGAGTTGATGGTGGAGCCCTCTTGCAGTCTCTCCTGAGTTACATGGAAGGGTGTGGTCCCTGACTCCAGGGTTCCCAGGCAGAGCTACACCTCACTGGATCTGTATAACAGCACCCTGTCCTCTGGATTTCACCCTCAAGGGTGAATGATAAATAAAGGCCTTGGTCTGCTTGTTCTGGTTCCTCTGTATACTCAGTTTCAAGCTAGAAGTTGAGACCCTCTTTGTATTTTTTCTCCCTGCCTTATGTGAACTTCCTTTAAGTCATATCCTGGATTTTCCCTGGTTTCTAGCAATCTACATCTTCTAGTTCACTAGACCTAGGATTTGACGTGTTGATGAAAGCACAATCATATCTAAAATCTTTATTTTTTTCCTTTACATTGCCTCACTAAGAACTAAAAAGTCCTATTCAAAGAATCCCAATTAATTCCCTCCTCCAGTTCTATCCCCCAGCAGACAGATAAGAATGCGGACTGTGAAAAAGGCCACATTCACAGACAGGGGCTTATTAACAGGTTTCAAATGTATTAGACCCATTGTAAATTACTATGAGCAATAAAGAACTGCATCCCTAATACAAATGCTGTGATAATGAAATGATTGAATTATTCTTCTTTTAGGTATTTTTTACTTCATGATTCTGTTCAAATGCAGGGCTTTTTTGTCTACTAGACTCATCCAGCAGGGCTAAACAGAGTGGCAGGAGAAGCCTTTGCCATGAGAAAGTTCCTCTGAGGGTGGATCTAGTGGGGGCTGACTAATGCCGCGGTGAGGGAAGGATCCCCGCATCCTCCACTCCTTCCACGGAACCACAGCCTCCTGTTTTTAGTTCCCGGGGGATGTTACAGTCACTGTGGCCATGTTGCAGATATTTTCAGAATTGTGCTTGACAGTCAGGACTATAAAACACTAACATATTTTCTGGTACCCTACAGAGCACCAGCATCTGGAATGTTTAAAAAGTGGAAATGCACTTTAGGAAAATAGCACTTCTTTGCAAGATTTTATTTTTTCCATGATTACTTTTCTCAATATTTAAAGTAAATGCATACAGTATTTATAAAGGAATTTCTTCTTGGACAGTGGTTAAAAAGAATGAAAGAACAAGTTTCAACTTGTGTGAACATCCATTAATAGGGATCATTTGGCTATCATCAACCATTTCAGAAAGTGTCTGTTTCCAGGTAAATGGAAACTTCGCATGAGAGAAGTCACACATATGCCACTTAGTAATGTGATCATCTAAGCATCTACTGTGTGCTAAGTATGCTGATGCTTGAAGCTAAGTATGCTAATGCTTGAAGTTGACTAATGATGGAAAAGTAGTCTCAGCCTTGTTCTTCTGGCAATATTCAAAGGAGAAAACTTAGCTTACACTTCCTCTGTCTTCTCTGACGGTGTTTCTTACTGAAATTTACCCCCGCAGTGTGACTGGAGGTTAAGTGTACTGTTCCCTAGTAACTGACCACGACGCCTGCCCCAGAGTCTGCACAGGTCCACTGACAACTGTGAGAAGCCAGCAGTGCTCAGCGGCACCTCGAGTGGCCCAGTCCACAGAGAGGTTTATGGCTGAAAATGCTTGACTTCAGAATATGCTTGGGTTCAAATTTTACAGTTTTTCTGTTCTTGCTCAGAAAATGTGAGGCACATGGTGTCAGACAAAAACTAAAGAAAACTATTGTGTTGAAAATAAAGCATGATTAGTATAAATCAATACAGTACCAGCAAAGAATAAAAATGAAAAACTTTTTCTCTATATTAAAAAAGAAACATGGCCACACTCCACTTAGACTAGAAATCTGAAGGACAAGGAAAAATAATTAAAAGGACAGTGAAGAATTTAATCAATGTCAGTGATGATTTCAAGCTTCAGACTAAGCAGTGCCCATGTTGTGTCTCATTTAATCCTCACAACGCTGTGAGATGAGTATTACTATTTCCCTAAATTTCAGATTATGAAATTGATGCTGCAAAAGTGAAATGAGGTACCTGAGATCCTATAGTGAGTAACCCAAGATTAGAATTCAGAACCAGGTCTTCCCTACAAAGCCCTGGAAACCCTCTTCACTTCGTCACTGCTGGTGAATGTGGAGTCTGCCGAGAAGGCCAGAAATGTGGTGCCAAGTAGAGAAGGAAATCTGGCCTGTGTCTTGAAAGCTGATTTCAAAAACATCTCATTGCACAGTTTTAAATTAATCTCCAAAATGTGCTTCATGCATACTTTATATTTAATTCATCTCAGGCTCCCTATGCCCTATGATTTTACTCAGAAGGTGGGCCATATCCAACATGCTGCAGCAAGTTCTGTCTGTACCTGAGTGGCCCCTAAAAAGTGAGTTAAAAGGCACAGACAATCTAAGGAAAGAGGACAGAGTTTTAATGAAATCTTTCTTTTAAAAATTGTATTAAATGTTGCAAAACGTTAACAGTTGTTAAATTTGCGTGGTATATACACCAGCACTTATTACATCTGTACATTTATGCTTGAAATATAATTACAAATTTTAGATATAGTAACTAATAGGGACATGAAGCACCACCAATTGTTGCAACAACAGAAAATAAGATACAAAGTCAAGGTAAAGGTTTAAAAGAAACACGCTGGGGAAGTCCTGACATAACTAAAGTGAAGTATTAACCAAAATGTGCATGTGACCAAGATTGTATAACCAAGGTTTTCTACTTCTCTAGAACAGAATTAATGTTTAATCAATGGAATGCACTTAGTGGTGTCAAAAGAATGCCATAAAATACACTGTTCTCTTTCACTTAATTTAAATCCCAATTAGAAACAAGCAACTTTGAAATTTCATGACTTTCCAGGGCCTGGAATTCACCGTCTTATGAAGCATTTGCTGTATTTCTCCATCTGAGCTCTCTTGGGCAGCTGCAGGAATAAATTTAGGTGTGTAGGCTTGATGGGGTGGGGTAACCTTCCTTGAATTTAAAGAAAATTCGTCCCCTCTCCTTTCAGTGTAGGGTTCGCTGGATTCACAGACCTACTTCCCAGCTGCGGGGCTGATTTTTTAGGGTGCCTCACGGGCCCCGTCAAGGGCACCTTAGCCTGGTGCTGAAAGGCAAACACAGCTTTGAGGGCCAAGGCTGGGTCCCTGGAATGTGAGCCACAGGCAGTTAGCAAGCCAGGCGACCAAAACACCAAGAGAAACTGACTCACAACCCCCTGCCTTCTATCTCGCTTATCCAGTGACCCCTCTGGTGGGACAGAACTTGAACTGGGCCCATTCTTTTGGGTAAGATCGAAGGTTTTCATCTTTGTCTCATTGATTTTTAATTCTTTATATATGCTGAATACAAACTCTTCCTCAGTTGTAGATATTGTCCTTTACTTCCAAACTTCCAAAATCATTACATTAAGAGTGTCTCAGGTAAACAATATAGATTCTTTTAAATCTTCACATGCATTTAATACATTTACAAATCATCTGATTACCAGTATATTTTTACTCATTTTTTCTTAATTTAGCTCTCTATATAATGTATATCATATATCAGTTCATAAAAAGCATATATATTCTCTTTCCTTTCATTACTATTTATGTTATATGTGAGTATGCATTAGATAACATACTTATATACAGAATACATAGATCCATATATATAATATTCAACTTATTTTCATTTCTTTCTTACTTTCTATAGAATCATTAAGTTATGCATAGACCCCATTTCCCTCTGTTGCTTTGTAGGCTTTATATTCTATTTCTATTCTTTTAAAAGTTACTTTTACATTTTAACAAGCACACATAACTTAGCAAAGTTAACTAATTAATACCTATATTCTTCTCTGGCATAACAGAAGGAACCTGAAACACTTTAATTACTACTTCATATTTCTCATATAATCTATCCTGTTCTCACGCATCCCTCCATTAGTCATTATGATTACTATTTCATTTACAGTTAACAATAATGTAAATATTTGTATCTGCCAGTGCTTTGATTGGTGTTACTTCTCAGATCTCCTTCCTTTCTTCTGGACTTAATTTTTTTTTTTTCTCTAACACACATTATCTAATAGTTCTTTGCATGGCCTTTGTCTGAAAATTGTCTTTATTATGCCCATATTTTGAAGTGATTCTTTTGTATGGTATAAAGTTCTAGGCTGACAGTTATTTTCCCTTATTAATTCATTGTGTTCTGCACCTATTGTTGCCAGTGAAAACGTTGCTTTCATCTACCTACTTGTATCTTAGTGAGGAATGTGTCTTGTATTCCTCCTAGCTTTTATATTTTCTAATCATATTCTGAATTTCTACTGAAACATGCTTAGGTGTGGCTTTTTAAAAATAATTTCTTTTTGGGACACTTTGTACTTCCAAATTATGAGAAAGCTGACTGTTACTAATTCTATTTCTTCCTTAAATATGTTATCTTCCTGATACTTTCATCACATGTATGTAAGGCCATTCAGTTGTACTTTAAATGCCTTGAATTCTCTTTCTTATAGTCTATTTTCACTTTGCTGTAAACTGAGAAATTTTCACAGAACTTTATTCTTATCTCTTTTTCTAGATTTGATTAGCCAGTTCTTTAACCCATCTGTGGTTAATTGTAGTAATGTCTTCAATTATTTACTCTTCCGAGTATCCACACTCTATTCTATATAGCTATGCAATACAATAAAAGACCCACATCTCATAAGTCGAATGACAAGCCCTGCCCCTTGTCTCTGGATTTGGCCATGTCATAATTTTGATCAAGAAAAAGAGGCAGAAATGAAAATGTGTCAGTTGCCCTTGCACTTTATGTTAGCCTGTTTTCTATCACCATGACAAAATACCCAAGACAAAAAACTTAAAAGAAAGATTTATTTTGGCTCAGTTTCAGAGGTTTCAGTCCATGGTTAGCTGGCCCTATCGGTCTGGACCCGTGGAAAGAAAAACATGATGATGAGGAGCTCATAGCAGAGCAAAGCTCACCCTGTGGGGGCTGAGAAACTGAGAGAGAAGAAGGAGTTGGGGTCACTGTATCTCCTTCCAGGGCACACGCCAATGGCATAACTTCCTCCCACCAGGCCTCACCTCTTAATGCTTCTACCACCTCTCAATAGAACCACAGGCTGGCAACCAAACCCTTAACAGATGAGACTCTAGGGCCACTCCAGATCCACATCATAAGACAATTCTGCTGCATTTTCAGTGGCACGTCCAGGCTGGTCTCCTGGCTGAAGCACTTGGGGAGCCAAGCCACTTCACTCACCCAGCTGAAGCCAGCCTAGATCAGCGAACAGCCACTGAGTGCCCAGGGAGTGAGCACGCTCAGCCAAGGTCAGCAGTGCCACCTGCCACCTCTGCTGATGCCATGTACATGCATGAGAAAGGCCTGTGCCTCTAAGGTCCCATGACAGTATTACTGTAGCAACAAACACCAATATATCAGGCATTCAGATTTTTGTTTCAATAATTTGTTTTCATTTATAGATGTACTAATTTTTACTTTTTCTCATTTATTTATGCTTTTTAAATGCTGTGTTATTCCTTCTACATATTTTTATTGTATTGCCTACTTAATCATTTTGAATAGCTATTTTATAACTTCTTTAAGACTATTAGCTGAAGATATTAGGAGTGTTAATCTTTTGGTTTGTTATAATTTTTTTTCCACCAAGAGATTTTTCCTTATTTTATATCTATAATTCTTATTTTTTAGTCCATATCTGTTTTTTTCTGTGGGAATCCAGCACAGTATACTCTGGTTCATAAAAGTGTTCACAGTTTTGTGTTTACTGCTTTCAGATGTTCCAAGTGTATCTCCAGCCTAGGACCAGTTTTGTATTAATGTCTATCTTCTAAAGATTTTAGAGGCATAGCTGTTGGGCCGAGCTTGCGGACAGAACCAGGGTCGGGTCCGCGTCCCGCGCGGTGCCCAGCACAGCTCCCTGGGACCGGGAGGCCTTCGCCCCCACCCAGTAAAGGAGGAGACTCCACCTGCATGCCCCGGGAGGCCGCCCTTCCTTGCTGCGCACGGGACACAGCCCACTGTGTCCCGCGATCCTGCACGCCGCGAACCTCAGGGAAACGCCGGCCAGCCGCGCAGGACACAGAGGTACACAGCCCAGCCCAAATCAGCCCAGGAACCCAGAGCTGCTCACTGGGGAATTGAGCAACATAGCTGCAGGGAACTGGAGAGCTTGGGCCCCCCCCCACCAGAGTGCAGAGCGCACGGCAGCTCCATTCTTCAGCCGCGCGGCTCCGCTCGAGCGTCTGCCATCCCACAGCTCCTGTGCAGACCGCGCCACCCAGCAAGGTTGCTCCTGGCACTGTAGGCCTGGGACCTGCCCGGGCCTGCCCTGCAGGCATAGCTGTTGGGCCGAGCTTGCGGACAGAACCAAGGTCGGGTCCCCGTCCCGTGCGGTGCCCAGCACAGCTCCCTGGGACCGGGAGGCCTTGGCCCCCACCCAGTAAAGGAGGACACCCCACCTGCACGCCCCAGGAGGCCGCCCTTCCTTGCTGCGCACGGGACCCAGCCTACTGGGTCCCACGATCCTGCATGCTGCAAGAATCAGCGCGAACCTCAGGGAAACGCCGGCCAGCCGTGCAGGACACAGAGGTACATAGATTCCAGAAGAAAATGACAAAACGAAAGACCAAGAGGCAGTCTCAGTCCCCCAGCCCACAAAGAACAAACCCAAGAGATTCTGAAATGGAAGACAGTGGGAGTCACACAAATGGACTTTCCGAAATGATAGAAAATGCATTAAAGAAACAGCTTGATGAAGCTATAGAGAAAATCAAATCAGAAATATTCTCTCAGCTAAAAAATGAAATGAGAATCATTATTAAAGAAATGTTGTGTGTATCTAAAGAAGAG
>RJWM01007763.1:0-76385 GCA_004363535.1 Dasyprocta punctata | reverse complement strand
AAGTGTTCTCTCTTTGGGTTCACCGATTCTGTCTTCTGTGTGACTGAAGCTGTAATTGTTACATGACTATGTGTTATACAGTGGTACCTCGGTTCATGAATGCTTTGGTTTGCAAACAGAAGCGTTTGACAAAATTTTGTTTTTGTTTGAAAACTCAGCATCAGGTGATAAACACAACCATGGCCATCTTTCCCACAAACACACAAACATGGCCATCTTTTCCAAAATCACAGAACAAATTAAGTTCATGAACCAAGGTACCACTGTAGATGTATTTTTGATCATTAATGCTTATGTATTATATCCTAAAAATTACTGTCCATTGTTGAAAATTTCTATTGAATTTTTAGTTCCTTGTATTCTTCATCTCTAGGATTTCTATCTTTTCTTTATTGTTTCATTTCATTTTCTACCTTCTTGTATATTATTTTCCAAATTTAATTTAGTTTTCTAATATAATTTAGTTTTATAACTTTAGTAAGTTTCTTTATGAGAATCATTCTGAATGACATCTATCATTTCATAAATCTCCATTTAATATTATTATCATTTTGGTTTTTTGAGACGAGATAGCACTATGTAGCCCGTATTGGCCTTAAACTTGTCATCTTGCCTCAGCCTCCAGAATACTGGGATTGCAAATGTGTACCACCACACTTGGATTTAGAACTCCATTTTTAAAAGGTCCTATTATGGAAGCTTTATCAGTTTCTTTTGGAGTTGTCATGACTCCCTGCTTCTTCATAATCCTTGTGTTCTTGCATTGGTGTTTGTGGATTCGGGGGGACAAAGACCTCTTCTGACCTTTGCAGGTATTTTTTGGGAGGAACAGAACTTCAGGACTGAGCCTAGCCCATGATTCTGGTTGGGTCAGCTGGTAATGACTCCAGGTAGGCAGGGCTTATTGTTGGGCTTTAATTAGCTAGGCTACTACCTGTGTTCAGAGGTTGAGTGGGGTTGCTGTCTGGGCTCCACTGCCTGGTGAGAACACTGACTGGGCTCTGTAGTTGGATGGAATCACTGGGTTGGCACTGCAGTCAGCTCCAAGTGGGCAGTGCTGCTGAGTGCGTTCCCTAGCGTGGGAGTTCCACTATGTGGAAAGGAATAGATTTTCTGATATATCCTGTTCTGCCACATCACTTGCATATCTGTGAAAAGTTCTTTTGTTCCTTGGAACATTCATGAGATAATGCAACAAACAAACAAACATCAAAAATACTAACTGAAGGCCAGTGAATTCCAGAGTCCTTGTACTTACTGGCCTGTACTTTAGTTTTTGCATTAGCCCATTTTTAAAGCCAGCTTTGTAATAGGTTGAAGTGATAAAAACAAAGGGAAAGGCTGGAGATGTAGCTCAGTGGCACAGCGCCTGCCTGGCAAGGATGAGGTCCTGAGTTTGATTCCTGGTGCAAAAAAAAAAAAAAAAAAAAAAGGAAAAGGAAAACATCTCTTATTTTGTGTTACTATCGGGCTGCTCATATAATTCACTTTCTACTTTCTTGTACAAATGTCCCTTTTGGGCCTAGATCCTCGTTTTGTGAATTTTTTTATTACTAAAATACGTTAGATATGTTATGAGCTGTATTTGTGACATGTGCTTGAGTATTACAGATCTATTCTTGATCATTAATACATATGTATTTTATCCTAAAATTTACTGTCTAAAACATCGGGCTGTTCTTTCACAGGAGTTTTCTTTTCATTCGCTTTTCTAAGCTAAGGGTTAAAGAAAACCAAGAGACAATAAAAATGCTAAGAAATAAATGCAGGTATCACAGGCACCAATTGAGTTCTTTGAGAAACTGATGGTAAATCATGGAAATCAACACTACTCTGACTCCTGGTGCAATTTCACTGCCTACTTAGCCCAAATTTTAGGGTTCCCTGAAGCTTGGTGGTTAAAAACATGAACTTTGAAACTGATGTCCTGGGTTAAAGTCTGAGATGTGTCACTGCCACCTAGGTGACCTTAGGCCAATTACATATCCTGTCTCTACTTCAGTTCCCTCATCTGTAAAACTAGAGTAATAACTATAATTGTGTGTGACATCTTCTCTTCATCAACGTTGTTCCTGTCCTAATAATCCCTGGAGCCTATGAACCTGTTAAGTTACTTGGCAAAAGGGAATTGCAGTTGCAGATGGAATTAACATTGCTAATCATCTGACCTTAAAATAGGGAGATTATCCTGGATTATCTGGAAGCTCCAGTACAATCATAAAGTCCCTAAAACTGGAAGCAGAAGAGATGTGACTTTGGAAGAATGGTCAGAGAAAATCAATGCTGCTGCCTTTGAAGATAGAGGAAGGGGATGGTAAGACAAGGCGTGTGAGTAACTGTTAGAAATAGGTAGAAAGAAGCCAACAGATTCTCTTCTAAGGTCTCCAGAAAAGGACATGGTCCTGCCAATACCTTGCTTTTACTTGCTACATTTAGTGTTTAGTATCTTTATTTTTTCAATACTGAAGACTGAACTCAGGATTTTCACACTGAGCTGCATCTCAGAACACTTTTTGTTTTTTATTTTGAAAAAGGATCTCATGAAGTCACTAAGTTGACCAGCCTGGGTTTGAGCCTGTCATCCTCATGCCTCAGCCTCCCAGTGTGCTGGAATTACAGGCATTGTGCCACCATACCTGGGAGGGTTAGACATCTTACCTATCAAACTTCAGGATATTAAGTTTGTACTCCTTAAGATAACAGATTGGTAGTAATTTGTTATTGTAGCAATAGAAAACCAGTGTGCTATCCTATAGGGTTGTTGTGAAGGTTAAACAATTTAACATTTAAGTCAAGCTTGATGTAGGGAAAGTGCTGAATCAATATTAGCCACAATTAGTGTTTGCTGGTTCTTTGTTCTCCTTTTTGTCTTTTCCCCTTTGTCGTAGTTATCTTTCACTCAATACTGTGAGTACCTCCCCTACCAAGACTGTGACCTCAGAGTTTCTTACTCTCCGTAGTCTAGATTCAGCCTCCAGGAATTTGTCAGATGTCCATTTCAGTATTCGTATCAGCTTATGGCTCCAGTAGTGCCTGGTCCAGGGAAGTATATCTTGGCTGTGACTTTGGATTTGATCACTTCTCCAACTACAGGAGGAGAAGGAACCTCAGTTTTCTGATGAGTCCGAGGAAAGTTGTTGGCTTTTAGTTTGTTCAGTTTTATTTATTGTTGTAAGGACCAGAACGACAACTTGCAAGTTTTTGATACTTTAGAGCTGAAATTGTACAAGTGTGGGCAATGCTATCTTTACTTCATGGTTTTAAGGATCTCTTCTAGAAGATGTGTGGTTATAGTAGGACAAAGTGAAGGTATTGTAATAATGTATGATGACTGAATCTTTTTCTACATTTCATTTTTTTAAGGTATTAATGGTCCAGTTCTTAAAGATGAATGGATTCTTCAGTGTCCTTTTGTAGCATATCCTTAATTGTTCTACCAAAAAAGAACTTTATAGCTCACATATTAGGAGTGTCTCATCTGTTACCTCAGCTACTAAGCTATATTTTCCTTGGTTAATGAATAATTGAAACAAATTTTAGAATAATGAAATCAGCTAAGACCCAGTTTCTGGGTAAGGAGCTGGGGCCTGGTATTTCCTTTTGGTTGGGTTTCCAAAAACTATTGAAACTTCAACCCTAAACTTTTTAGAGACGGGGTGATCTCTCAAACTTTTTCCAGAGCCTTTTCTGAATCAGGACAGGCGATAGTAATGACTGGCAGGGGAAGGACCGATGCCTCCTCAGGAGGAAAGAAGTACTCAGCTTTGAAAACACAGATGAGCCTTTGGAAATTTACAAGGCTCAGCGAGCCCTGAAACATCTGTAGAAGCTGAGTCCAGCAGAATAAGGGGAGGCTGTGTGCAGGCTTGGCAGTGAAGCCCGTCTGGCACAAACCACCCTGTAAACAATTCTTGAAACATTTGCATCTGCATACATGACATTAGATTCTCAAAATGTCTAATTAAACACTTGTCAATGGAAGAAATGTTTGCTTCGTTAGGGGACGTGGTGTCAGCCTTGGCCCTTCTGATGGGGAGGCAGTTTCAGCTGACACTGTTGTACACTCTTCCTTTTTGGGCTTGATCCTGTCCTTCTTGTTCAGACAAAATTCCCTCTTGAAAGCTGTGTAGGCTGTGCCAAGCCATGGACCGTGTGATTGGGTTATGTCGTTAAAGAAAAATATCCAGGGTTCAAGCACTTTTCAAATCCAAGAAAATCTCAGTACGTTGGTTTCTTTTGCACAGTGCTTAACTATCTGTGCTTGAACATTTTTAGAAAGTGATTGTATCTGAGAAAAACAGTCAGGTAGTGCTGATATTTAAAAAAAATTTTTTCCCCTAAGGAATTAATACATTTTTTTCCAACATTTAAATGAACATTTGTAGAACAAGTATTACTAGTGGTGGCATATATGTGTGATGATGTGTGTCTCTGTCCTTGTTGACAGAAATGTTTAATTATAAATGTCTGTGCGTGGAACAGCAATGAAGGATTTGGATATATGCTATCAAAGCACAGAGGAAGAGAGGAAAATAAGGTAGATGAAAAAATGTTTTGATTACTCTTTGAAAAACTCATTATATAAAAGGAGAAAACTTTGTGCCTTGAGCAAATTTCCCAATTCTGCTGGCTTCAGTTTCCTAATCTTTTAGATAGGTTACATATTATCACGAATATAAAAAAATTACTGTAGGCATAAATAAAATATTTTTTGTAAACTGCTTATGAGTATTTTCCACATTGTAAATATTCAACAAATATTATTCAATAATGAAATATTAATAACTTTTGGGACAAAGAGGTTTAAATATTCCTGTGTGGTGAAGGGAAGGAGCAAAGGACAGGGAGAATTAGATAATCGTTGCAGTATGAATAGAGAATTTGGTTTTGGAAAGGATAATGGGCTGTGACTTCATTGGAGTAGCGGCTAAGGACTACTGTATAGATAAGGGAATAGAAAAGTTTTGAGGTGAGAATGAAAAAATACAAAGCGTCTCATAGTTATAAAATTATCCTGTCACTTATAAGGAAGAGTTCTTTTGCTGAGCATGAGGAGAAATAGGGGTAGAATTTGGGTAGATTTTTATAGCCACTGCTATGGGGAATTTGATAGGGGTCAGCTGAAAAATACAAGAGTTGGTCAACAATGCCAAGGACTCAGCTGAGGTCAGACAGCCTTAGTTTGTGGAGGAGATATTTGCTGTAGTTAACCAAATGTTAGTGGTAGTATTGTGTGCCCTGGAGCAAGAACAGAGAACATTCAAAATTAATTTTGAGTAATAGGAAGGGAGGTGAGGTAGAAAGGCAAAGATTCTAGTGAAAACATGGTTAGAATCATTAAATGCCAAGCAATGTTGTGAATTGAGATTAATCTGAAGTGATGATTTGGGTGGATGGGTTTGCAGAGAGACTGGAAATGGAGGATTTTTTATTCAACCAACACTGATCTGGCTGCTATTCTGTACCACACGTATGTTGAATAGTGGTGGTGGTGGTGGGGAGATGAAGGAAACATAATTTACTTTGAAAAACCAGGCAGATTACCCATATATAGGGAATGCAGGGTTTAGCTTAGTGATATAACCTGGGTAATTTAAATTCTGATTGTGAGGTACTTTGAAGGAGGTATGGAGCAAATGCTAGGAATCGTGGAAGGGCATTCGATCCAGCATGTGAGAAGAGAGGAAGAGTGTCCTGGAGAAGAGCTTGCCTCAGCTGAACTGAGGGTAACTCCTCAGGTGATTGTAGGAGAGTGGGAATGAGGATGAAAGGAAGGGAGAGGAAAAAACAGGGGGGTGGAGTGAGAGCAAGGGATTGGTTTGGCCGGGGCAGATAAAGTGTTCATAGAGAAGGTGATAACCGAGATGAGTCATATGCGAAAGAAATCAAGAAGATGTGAATTGAAGTGATAAAACTTTTATTGATGGGCACAGAAGAAAAGAGACTTCAGGAGGATAGAATGATGAGATTTAGTGGCTGATTCAATATGAAAAAATTATTGAAAATGAATGGTCGATTTTACACATTTGAGTCTGATAGGGATAATTATAGTTTCAATAACAGAAAGAGGAGGAATCCTGAGCTACAGGAAGTTTCAGAAAAAATAATGAGTTTGGAGGTCAATCATTTGGGTGAACAAACTGAGTGCAAGTTGAAGTAATCCAAATGAACAGGACTAAACCAATAGAGAAAATGTGTAATGTTCACGATGGGAAAGTTGATAGTACATTTGGCTTTCAGCATGGCTAGACTCAGGGTTCAAATGACAAGATAAGGACCCATCTCTGTCCCTATCATAACTTCTATTTCTTGGCTCAGTTTATCCTGAAAACAGGCTCTGAGCACGTGGTAGGCCATATGTTTAAAAATGTGTTTTATTATTATTTAGGTATGGTGAGGCCTGCAAACTAGGAGATAATTGCTATTGAATGAATAGTTTACTGTTGTTCCTAAGAGGAGAGACACACTCCACCATACAGGGCCACATAGGGAAGGTTCAGGGTCAGTGAAGGGGCTGAAGGAGTGAGGTGAAAGTACTGGCAAAAGTCTTCATTGTAATTTTGCAGGAAGGAATGGAGCAGTAAGACAAAGAGACGTAGGATTGACTACTTTGAATAATTTTAGTGGACTCTGGTGTGTAGAGGATTTCCCAGGTTAACTGGTACCTGGTGATGGGGTGATGAAGGCAGAAGAATATTGGCTTGGCCCATGGAAACTTGATAAAGTAGACAGTTGGGAGATACAGCCCGTTGGCATATGAAGGACACGTTCACAGAGGCAGAGGTGTCATTGACAGCCAGTGGATACTAGCAGATCCTGAGATGGACAGTCTCTCTTGGTTCAGTGAGGCTCCAGATACCAGAACATTAAAATTATCGTGGTGGTTTATTGATTATTTGTCAAATTGAGTGGGGAACTCCCAGCTGAATTGAGTCAGCATGGTTTTGGGCATGGAAGATCCACTTTAGGAGGATTGTTGTTGGAATGGTGTAAAAGCAGGATGAGAGGGAAGGATTTCAGCTGATTTTCCTTGGAAGATCTTTGGCTATGCACTCACCTTTGCCTTGGGCACTGTCTCCTGGCTTTTGGCATAGATTCTTCAGCTTCCATCATCAGCCTTTTGCCCTGCTGATGCAGACTCTTTCGCTTTTAGTGAGGACCCTTTGACCTCCCAGCTCAGACTCCTTGGTCTTTGTGGATCCTCCTCTTTCTGATGCGGACTCATATGGGACATTGCTGTGGGCTACAGGTACTTGACTGGATCCTTGAGTCTCCAGCATGTGGACAGGTATTTTTCACTCTTCTACATTTGACTCTGCCCTTGTAGGTCAATCTTGTAAATTTCTGTGTCCTGCATTAAATCTGATTTAGAACATATGCAATCTTTTGAGGAGCCTTGGCCCAATCCTGTAAGCTCTTATAAGCAATGACTCATACAAATATAGAATGTAGAAAAGTATAGGTAATACACCTATATCAATGCTAGAAAAGATTCTGATTGGCCTTGGTTGTGTCATCCCTTTCAGTAGTTTATTGCGGAGTGTAGGTGAGGAATGGTACTGTGATCTACAGCTTAGACCAGAGTGTGGGAATCAGTGAGAACTACTCTACAGAGAAGAAACAAAACAAATACAGAACAGAAAATTGGAAAACATGCCAGTAAGCCAAAAATGCTACTAATTTTCTACAAGGTGCCTGGAACCACCTTTATTGGGATGATCAGGTTGCAGTTCAAAGAGTGGCTCTTGGAACCTATGCTTTAGTGTAGTTAAGGGGTTTTTTGTTTTTAAGAGCTCTCATTGCATAATATTTGCTGATTCCTGGCTTGACTCCTTTCTTTTATCCTGCATTTCTACAAGCTTTTATACTTCCTGAAACTGAGGTTCCAAAGAAAATTTGAGCTTTAGGCATCATCTTAGGTCACCTAATACCATTGACTGGCTACCAGTGTTTCTTTTAATGCCTAAAAAAGACACCACAGCTTTTTCTTTGACTGTACCCCCTCCCTCCATCAAGTTGTATATATTCTTCTGCAGTGCTATCCAGACTTACTGCCTCCTTGCTCATATTAGTGACTGTCTTTCTAGACTCTTCTTTTTAATTTGTCTTTCTTAATATTGTTAGATGTGTGTTGCTGAGGATAGGCACCCCCCCAAAGCCCACCCCAGTTATTTGAATATTACATATAGAGAGTGGTATGTACATGGCACAAGGGTCTTTAATGTCCTACACTTCACATTCCTCTTCTATAATTTATTGGCAATATTAAATGGCTTAAACAAGAAAATGCTTGTTTAAAAATTCTTTCTGCAATATAATGTAGTTAAGATTACTGTAAGATGATTTCTTGACTTCTCACTCTATATTGTATGAATTCTACATCTTTTAAAAGCCTTTTAAAAAATCTTCTTTAAGTAAATTCTTCTCTGTCCCCACAGTTAGGCCAAATTTATTTTTGTCTTTGTATATTTTTCCTGAAATTCTCTTTTCTTTTTACCTTCCTCTCTGCCAAGTAAATTGTAACTATTCTTCAAAGTGTTCCTGAAGTCCTGTGTCTTATGAAATCTTTTCTATTTATCTAGATTACACACACTGTCTTTTTGTTTTACATATTGATTTCACTTTTGATTATTTAATCTTTACTCCATATCTTTTAGTATCTGCAATGTTTTATACTTCTGAGGGCAGGGATCTTTACAATCACTTCTTTTATATTATGGATGGTGCAGGAGATATAGCTTTAAATAAATAGTTGCTGACTGATTATTAATTTGAAAAAGTACTAATCTGAAATAATTTCTCTTTGGGTATACTTCGTAAGCTTCTCTTTTCCCCAGGGGAAGAAATAAATTTAGATTGATTAGACTGACAGATGCTGAAACAATTTAGCTCAATTAAGCAAATCCTTATTAAGTTCTAGAATATATGGGAAAGTGCTGAATAGATATCCATTTGTTCACTTATTCAGTCTACAAATATATATTGAGTATCCACTATTTGCCCGTATTGTGTTAGGTATTGTAGTAAATGTTTACTACTTGTAGACATTTAGATATAGAAAATCTAATCAGAAATCTAACATGGTCCTCGTCTTCAGTTGGATTTACTTACACAATCAACGGTTATACCACTGGGCAATTATAAAGCATCACAGGAAATGAAGAGATATTCTTTTGGATATGTCAAGAAAGGAACAATTCATTCTGACTCAGATAGTTCAGAAAAGGACTCATTGCGGGAGTAACACAAAAAAGTAAAATCCTGGAAAGAAGCGTTGATATGCATGTTTGCTTTGTGTTGTTAAAAATTAGCATGCTGGAATATTTTCATTTGTAGGATGATGACAATATATACAGTTTTTCGTGTTTACCTCACTAAGTACAGCTAAAAATTATATACAATAAATGCATTAAAAATTGAAAAAACTCTGAAAAATAGAAAGAAGAAGACAGACAAGCTAGGGACCTTGGAACCTGAAGAATGAAATGTTATTAAGTTCTTTGCGTTTTCTTTTTACCTTATGTATCTCAGACTGAAGAAGCTGAAGAAGCTGGCAGCTTATAAATGCCAGTGGATTCAGAGTGGCCTCAAGAAAAGCCTGCTTCTTTGGTCATAAGACAGGAAAGGGATAGTGTGGCGAGAAAGAAACTGTTAGACGGCAGCCATTCTACTCTAACCAAACATTACAGAAAAAACAGTGGTCACATATTGACCTATGCCTATAAAGACAGATATCTTCCTTCATGAAGCTGTGTAAATTATCCCAGTACTCTTGATGGGGTGATGTCAGAGAAGACCAAGCAGGATTTTTATTACCATCAACCAATAATGAGGTTTCCCTCATCCTGACTGTACCCCCATCTCTGTTGTTAGTAGGGACCATGTGGGGAACTTGGACCTGTGTACTAAGTGGCAATAATTCACTTCTTCCTTTGGCTGCTTGTATGGTGTCAAATAAGAGGTAGTGGAGAGACAGGATTTTGCTGTTGCCCAGCAGAAATGAGGCCATCTCACCCAAGTGTTACTGAAGATTACATGGGAATCTTAATGCCTTCACTCAAAATTTATGAGGGAAACACTTCCTCCTCTAGTGTTATTGGAGGCCAAGTGCAGCACATGAGCTTCTGCACCCCATATAAGACAAATACTAATAGACATGAAAAATCAAATAAAATAATTATAATGGGGGACCTAAATGCCCCATTGTCACAAAGAGATAGATCAACTAGACAAAAAAGTTGGCAAAGAAAAAACAGAACTGAATCAAATCTGTGAACAAATGGACTTACTAGATGTTTATAGAGTATTCCACTCAACAACATCAGAATATACATTCTTTTCAGCTGTGCATGGGATATTATCTAAAATAGACCATACATTAGCCCATAGAATGTGCTAAAGTAAATACAACGGGATTGAAATTATCCCATGCATATTATCTTACCATAGTGCGTTGAAATTGGAAATTAATAGCAAAAGAAACTTCAAAACCTATGTAAACACATGAAAATTAAATAACACCCTCCTGAACAACCAGTGGGTTACAGATGAAATTAAAGAAGAAATTAAACTATCTACAAGTCAATAAAAATGTACATACAACATACTGGAACCTGCAATGAAAGTGGTCCTAAGAGGGAAATATATAGCAGTGACTTCTCATATCAGGAGAACAAAGCAAGCATAAATAAGCAACCTAATGCTGCACCTCAAGCTTCTAGAAAAAGAAGAGCAAATCAAGACCAAAGCTCATAGAAGGGAGGAAATTATAAAGATCAGAGCAGAAATTAATGCAATCGAGACTAAGAAAACAATGCAAAGAATTAATGAATTGAAGAGTTGGTTCTTTGAAAGAATGAACAGAATCAATAAACCCCTAGCCAACTTTATCAAGGAAAGAAAAAAAAATGCAAATTCATGCAATAAGGAATGGACAAAAACTGAAAGCTTTTACTCTAAAATCAGAAACAAGACAAGGATGTCCATGATCACCACTCCTATTCAATATACTTCTGAAAATGTTAGTAGGAGCAATTAGACAACAGAGAGAATTAAAAAGAATAAAGATAGGGAAGGAAGAAGTTGAATTATCATCATTTGCAGATGACATGATACTCTACATAGAAGACCCCAATAACTCCATCAAAAGACTACTAGTGTTGATAAGCAAATTCAGCAGCATAGCTGGCTATAAAGTCAACATTCAAAAATCAATACAATTTTTGTATACAAGCAACAAACTCACTGAGAGAGAAATTGTGCAAGTATCACCTTTCATAGTGGCATCCAAAAAAAAAAAATGAAATAGGAATCAATCTAACAAAGGATGTAAAAGATCTATACATTGAAAACAATAATACTCTAAAAAAAGAGACTGAAGATGATATCAGAAAATGTAAGGATATCCCTTGCTCTTGGATAGGAAGAACCAACACTGAAAATGGCCATACTCCTAAAACTGTTATGCAAATTTAATGCAATCCTGATCAAACTACCATTAACATACCTCACAGATCAAGAGAAAACATTCCCAAAATTCATTTGGAAATGAAGAGACCTAGAATAGCAAAAGGAATCCTGGGCAACAAAGGCAAAGCAGAAGGCATCACAATCCCTGACTTGAAATTATACTACAAAGCTACTGTGATAAAATCAGCATGGCATTGGCAAACTACCAGAACTAATTCAATATGAAAAAAATAATTTGCATAATTCTATAATTACTAAAGAAATTTAATTTATAGTTTAAAAACTCCTAAGAAAGAAATCTCAAGCCCCAGATGATTTCATTAGATAATTTTACCAAATATTTAAAGAAGCATTGATACCACTTCTGCATAGTTTAATCCAGAAAACAGAAAGAGGAACATTTCCTTATTTCTTTTATGAAGGTATTATTACCAGGTACCAAATGACTAAAACAGTACAGAAAAAGAAAACTATGGACCAATGTCCTTTATGAATAGAGGCTACCAAAAATTTTAACAATGTATTAGCAAATAGAATTCAGCAATGAAGAAAAATCTGCATAGCTTGATTGAGAAAAGTTTGTTCTTGGGATGTTGGGCTGTTGGATATTTGAAAATCAATCAGTTTAATCCATCATATTAAAAAGAAAAATAAGAAAAATCATGTGATCCTATTAACTGATACATAAAAGTATTTGACAAAGCCAGCATTTGTGATTAAAAAGGAAAAAAGAAAACTTCTTCAATGTGATAAATAGCATCTACAAGAAACCAGTGGTTAACATTTTAGTTCGTGGTGAAAAATTTAATGTTTCCCCTCTGAGATGAGAATAAAGTGGGAGGAATTAGTCTACTTAATTTCAGGCCTTATTGTGGTATTGATGGGAGGATAGAACTTGCCACATAAACGTTCCCTGACTATATTTCACAGAGGTAAAAAGGCAGTGCAATAAAGGAAAACCTTTTCAACAAAAGACGGTGGAGCAATGTGCACTGTCAGTAATCTATAATCCTAGACCTAAGCCTCATATCTTCTATGAAGATTAACTCAAAATGAATTATAGATCTAAATGTAAAATGTAAAAACCACAAAACTAGCAGGAAAAACATGAGAAATACTATGATAGGCCTAGGCAAAGAGTTCTTAGATTAGACCCCAGAGTGTGATCTATAAAAGAAAAAATGACAAACAGGAGTAAAATTAAAAACGTTTGCTCTGTGGAAGATCTTGTCATGAAGATGAAAAGACAAGATACAGATTATGAAAAAAAAATATTTGACAATCACTTATCTGACAACGGACTAAGTATTTAGAATATATAAACCCTTAAAACTGGGCAGTTAGAAAACACATAATCAAACCAGAACTTGGGCAAAAGAAGAAACATTCTACCGAAAATACACAAATGGGAAATAAACACTTGGAAAGATGAGATATCACCACACATCCATCCCAATAGCTAGTAAAAAATGGTGATCATACTAACTATGTGTCAGAATATTAAAAATCTACATCTTTCATACATTGTTGTTGGGAATGTGAAATCATGGAGCCACTCTTGAAAAAGCATTTGGCGGTTTCTTCAAGAAAAAAACATGCGACTAGCATGTGACCCACCCAGCACTTGTGTTCCTGGGCAGTTATCCCTGAGAGATGAAGACTTAGGTTCATAGAAAAGCTTATACACTAATGTTTGTAGCAGCTTTATTTGTCATAGCCTCAAATTGGAAACAACAACACGATCATAAAAAAGCACAGATTATTGATATAGGCAATGACCTGGCTGAAATTCCAGGGAATTCTGCTGAGTTAAAAATGCCAATCTTAAGAGGTTATATACTGTATAGTTCTATTTATTTAAATTCTTGAAATGACAAAGAGTTATAGAAATGGGCAACAGAATAGTGTTTACCAGGATTTAAGGAACGGGGCAGTACGTGGTATGGAACAATGGTGAACATAGTTGTAAAAGACCAAAATAAGGACTCCTTATCATGATGGAATGTTCTGTATTCTAAATGGCACTATTCTGGTTCCCAATCATGGATCATTCTTAAATCTTTTTGTCCAAACCAGTGATACACTGGTCTACAATTATTTATTCTGGATTTCAGCTTCGCACTCAGAATTATGATGGCTGGAACTATTAGAAGTACAACTAAAGAAGCAAAGGACTTGAACTGTGTACAAACAAATGTGAGACTGTGTGCGTGTGTGTGTAAAGCATGTGCAAGCATGTGTAAGAGAGGAGACCCAACTCTCCTTTTGCAGTGGCTCGCTCTAAAGTTCTAATGTAAGTCATAATAGCTGTAGTGTAAAGTGGCATTTGTAATCCTGTTCATCACCTAATTTGTGAAACAGAATATCCTCTCTCAGGATATGTAGCTTCAATACAGTACCAACCATTGTATTGTCAAATCCAAGTGAATTATGCAAAACAAAAGAAAAACAAATGGCCTGGCTAAGGTTTGGCAGCTGCAACAAGGAACCTATCAATTTGCGGTTTGCTATAATGTATTACATTTAAAAGAATATTCTTGTAGGAAACTCTGTTGCTTGGAATGAATGAAGAATCGTATGAAGACTCTGTAGCTTATTTCCAAAAGGATTGAGGAAAGAAAAGAAAAAATTGCCAGCTTTCCCTTGGTTTGTACTTATGGAATACAGAAAGCTTTAGTGTTTCAGGTTCTTTCTTAACTATCAGTTCATTTGCCTACAGAATTCCTTTGAAGAACTATTTTCAAATTTATTTGAATTTGAGAAAAAAATGTAGAAAACTCAGGACAAATATAGAAGGTGTTTGCATTGAATGATAGCTCACTAATATGGTTTTAGGGGGCTGCAGAAAAACAGATTCTATTCCAGCTCATGGTTTAGAAGCTTCTTACAGACTTAGGTGAAATAGATGAGAATTTCTGCTTTTATGGAATCAGATAATTGTCTTCCTGTGCAATGTCCAATACCAGCTTATTGTGTAATAAAAATGAAGCCATAAAAGCAAAAAAGGAGGCAGAAATGAATCTTCATGGGCTTGGACCGTTTATAAATACCCCTGTGTTACAAATCACAAAGCAGCTCATTAACAGATATGCTCTACCTTGCCAGGACTGGACCACTGTGCCACTCCTAAGCCTGGTGAATGGTCTGCTCTGGGGTTGTGTGGTGCAGCCTGCCTAGCTGTGGGCAGCCACCCATGCTACCTACCAGGTGCCTGACCCAGTGCTGTCTATTGAAGAAACAATGAGAAAACCATATAAAAGTCACTTCCTTCATGGAGTTTCCATTCTGGTTTGAAAATAGGGACAGTGAGCTAAATGAATATGTCAGTAAGTTAATTTTAAACACGTTGAGTACCCATTATCTGGAATGCTTGGGACCAAAAACGTTGGCAGTTTCATATGGGTTTTGGAATATTTGTGTACACACACACACACACACACACACACAGATATCTTGGGAATAAAACCCAAGTCTAAACACAGAATTCTTTTTGTGTTTCATGCATACTTACATATATATTCTGAAAGTAATTTTATATAATATTGCGTATAATTTTGTGCATGAAACAAGGTGTCACGTGTGAGATTTTGTACTTGTGGTAGTCATGTTGGCTTTCAAAATGTTTTTTTATTTTGGAGCATTTTTAATTTTGGATTTTCAGACTACAGATGTTCAATCTGTAGTAAACTGAAAGTGGCACACTGCAGAAAAATCAAAAGAGGAGGAAATGGATTTCTAGAGTTTGAGGAGTCATTGCAATTTTAAATAAACTGCTGGAGGAAGAATTCAGTGGGAAGTGAATCTGGAGCAGAGGCTGGTGTATGTTCCCTCTGGGTAAGAGCGTTCTGAGAAGAGGGACTAAGGTGGGAATGGTGCGCAGGGCAGCGATGTCAGCAAGAAGGCCAGAGAGCCTGGGGCGTAGGGAGGCAGTGCTAGATGAGTGGTGTTGCAGGGGTGAGGCGATCCCAATAAAATGCTGGAGTAATGGCTGCAACTGGGGAAGAAACTGATTAGGAAGAAATAATAAAAACAAACAAAAACCATTGAAAATATTTTTGATTGCTTTCAAGATAAGCAAGGGAGGTGGAAGAGTGGGGGATTTTACCTTACAATAAAAACTTAGTCCTGTCTCTAAAAATTAATTATTCAACTTGAAGCAAGGAAACCTATTAGGGCATATTTTAGTAGGTAGTGCAATATGTCAATCAATCATTGTTGTGGTGTGTTCAGTATTTCAACATTGGCACATTCCTCTTACTGGGAAAAACCTGTTGCAAACTGAAAGGACAAAGAAAGGAGTCAGAACCAGAAAGGACTTAAATGTATGCATTTTCTAAACTTCTTTGTCTTTCCCTTAATGTTGTGCTTAAAAACTTTTGTGGATTTACAGACACTAGTAAATATATTTATTTATATCTCATTAATGTCAGGTTCACATAGTGGAATAATACAGTGTGGTAGTCTCCAATGTGTAAGACTGTTTGGCGCCAGTAAACCCCCATGTTACCCTTATTGGTGTTACCATGAAATAGCATGCAGACTTTAAAATAGTGCAAACTATTCAGCACACCTGGCTAAGACCACTGCACGACATTCCCATTCCTGTAGATAAAGGTCTGTCTGCACCTTCATTCCAGGGCATATTTGTGGGTTGCAACTTGGAATAGTGGTTCAAAAGAGGAAAGAGACTCAAACTAAACTTGAACAAAATCTTCCTTCTGTTTGAAGGAGACATGCCCTTTGGAGCCTGCTATAGCTACATCCCAGAAACTTTAGGAATCTTATTTTCATCTTTTGTTTTTGGTAAAAGAGGAAGTGCCTTTGAAAAACAGTTTATCTTTGGATGCAAATGAATAAAAATAAACTCTTTTGATGTTTGGCAACAAGTTTGCTTAAGAACAAAAATGATTTAGAGGGAATTATTTTTAAAGTCAGTGTTGTCTATTTTTTTTTTCTTCTCCAGATCATAATCACACTGAAAATTGAAACACTGATACCCTTAAGGGCAAAATTTAACCTGGCTGTCTCTGGAACAGAACAAGAATGTCTACAAATGGGACATTCTCTGTGGAAGAATAGATATCGAGTGCATGTTTGTTGAGAAACTGAGAAGATATATGAGTCAGATTAAAGAAACTATATAAAGTGGTTTTAATAAGTTCTATTTTTTCCATGTATAGTGATGCACAGCTATAATCCCAGCTACTCAGGAAACTGAGGCAGGAGAATCACAAGTTTGAGGCCAGCCTGTCTTAAAACAGAACAAAACAGAACAGAACAGAACAGAACAGAACAGAACAGAACAGAACAGAACAAAACAAAACAAAACAGAGTTCCATTTTTCCACTTTGCCATCCTCAGGGTTGTCTCTTCATGGTTGCATTTATTTACAGGCATGAACTTAACCATATAGCTGTGGCAAGGGTCAGAGGACAGTGTGTTTTCTCTCTCACATTTCTTTCTTTCTTTCTTTCTTTCTTTCTTTCTTTCTTTCTTTCTTTCTTTCTTTCTTTCTTTCTTTCTTTCTCTTTCTTTCTTTCTTTCTTTCTTTCTTTCTTTCTTTCTTTCTTTCTTTCTTTCTTTCTTTCTTTCTTTCTTTCTTTCTGTTTTTTGTTATCAGGAATCAAACTCATGACCTTGCACTTGCCAGGCAGGTGCTGTGCTGCTGAGCTGTATGCCCTGCCCTCACATTTCTTTCTAAGAGCAGAGAAATAGGTCTGCTCATATCTCACTGGCCAAATGGCTGGAACTGAATCATATGTTCATGCTACAACCAGTCAATATTGAGGGACATAGATTTACCAGGACTTGTTGAAACTATCACAGGTCCCTCCTGGAGCTGGGGGAAACCTGTTCACAGCTCTGCCAGTGAATAAGCGGGAAGGATGGATTTGTGCAGGTCCCCAGTGGAGCCTGGTACCTCTGCCTCTATAATGTGAGCTACTTCCTTGCTCCTTCAGTTTCACTTTTGTTAATTGACATTAGTGCATGTGAGGGCTTCTAACACATTTCACTCTACTCTGTAACATGATCACTTTATTTGTTCGGTCTTAGTTATAAGGAGTTTGGTACAACTAAGGTCAATGATGGACTGCAGATATGAAAGTAGTCCTATACGATTTTTAAAATTTCTATTACCTACCGATGCCATAGCCATCATATATCATAGCACAATGCATTATTCATGTTTGTGGTGGTGCAGGAATAAATAAACCTACCATGCTGCCAGTCATATAATGTATAGCATGTACAATTGTGGAAGTACGTAATACTTGACAATAATAAACAACTGTGTTACTGGTATATGAATTTACTATTCTATACTCTATCATTCTTTTGGAGCATATTCCTATTTATAAAAGGCTTATTGTTAATCAGTATATTTTATTTTGCTAGCAGCAGCTACCCATATTTCACGATTATTGCATCTAATTGCATCATTTTCTCTTGTACTAGACTTAATCTTGTATTGTTTTGTTCATCATAGTCTGAGGAGCAATAGGCTACACCATATATGTATCATTTGGCATCGGGGCGCAGTAGGACATTCGATCTAGGTTTGTGTAACTACACTGTATGATGGTCACACAGTGACAAAATTGCCTAACCACCCTTCTCTCAGGACACATTCCTGTTTAAGGGTCGCATGACTGTATTGCCATTTTGCCAGAGAATTCTTTTCATGTATCTCTTTTAAAATTTTTATTTTTATTTAAAAATTATTTCATTAATACACATTTGCAGCACATCATGGTTACAGTCATCACGGGGTGCTGGGACATGTACCTAACGCATCTTCCTTTTAGTTCCCCTGCCCCTCTCTGTCCGCCCCCCATGTCTTGATCCCCTGTTGGGTGAAGTCTTTGAGTTCTTGCAGCTCAAAAAATATTTGTTAGCCTTTCCTTATTTCTGCTATTTAAAAGATCCTGTGAGAGTCTGGACAGGTCAACAGCTGCAGCATTAGAAGAGCCAGGTATGTATCCTTCTGCATGCTTCGAGTATCCACACCTTGCCGTAGGTCACACAAGGTTATAAAATGTCAGAAGAGAACAACTTGGCTCCAGGTCTGTGATAAAACCAGCAGAAGACTGGGCCATTCTCTGTCATGGATGGATCTAGTGTGAAGCTAGAGGAAAGCAGAACATATCTCCAAGTCGGCTGCATATGTCTTTTGAGTAGAAACCAAATTATTGAAGTCCACCAGCATCAGGGTGAAACAGCTAGAGTGGGAACCTGAACAGCTGCTTACCTCTCCAGGCAGCTGGTCACATGCAGTAGCCCCTGCCACCTCTTGCTGCTCACATCACCATCCTCCCTGCTCTAATGCACTGCAGGATGGGAGGACAGAGGAAGGGGGAGGCACCCTGGATTCAGAGTACATGGTGAGAGAAGAGCAGAACTTACCACCCAGTCTCTCCAGGCCATGACCTGCAGCCTGGCTGGTCTGGGGAAATGGAGGGAGGAGAGCTTTAAATTAGATATGAAATTGGAATTTCAAATAGTTTTAATTCAAGTCCTGAAAGAAGTGCCCTAACAACTGAAGGTAATTGAATAGTTGTAGAATCTGCCCAGATACTATTAAGGAAGAGTAAAATATGATTCAGTGTAGTACTGTTGACAACAGGGATTGGAGAAACCAAGCAATTTTGTGTTTGTATTCCACTGAGTTCAAGCTGTACAGTAACCTGGTTAACTGCAAGAGAGTGGAAATGTTACAGATACGAAAGTCAGACTGACTTGGTTTGAATTGTTGCTCAGCCCCTTATACCTACATGATTTTTAGCAAATTATTTTCTACCGTATTCTTAACTGCAGAATGGCGATGTGTGGTAACATCAACCTCTTAGGATTTGGGGGAAAATTAAGTGAAATAGATTCTAGTAAGTATCTAGGGTGGTACTTGCAGCATAGATCCTTGAAAGAGGCAGTGATCATTGTTACAGCTGGAGATAGATGTGGTGTATCAAGGACTAATGGTCAATGTAGCTATCAAATGTGGTTTGCAGTGGTTAGATATGTCAGATCTGAGCAGTATTTTATGTTTTCTGTGTCCTTAACTATCTTTTTTAGTGAAGTCAGTACAGTGTCATGGTGTTTTTCTGCTTAATTGGAAGTTACTGGAAACAAGTACTGTACAAACCATGAAAAATGGCTTTTTGTCTTGATCAGAAAGATGAGGAAGCTCCAAAGAGATCTGAGGCAGGGCTTCTGCCAGCCTCTGAATGCACCACCCAAATTTCCATGGGAAGATGCATTAAATAACATGCCCTGAACCATGTGAGTGCATTCCTTGGCAACCCTGGCCCTGTGAATTTTGGCAGGAATGGATTTTCATCTTGCCAGCTAAATCTTGTCACTCTGAGCTGACTTTACGTCTTTGTTCCCAACCCGTTCCCTGTTCCCAGCAGAAGGAACTTTGGCAATTGTATCTGATTCCTTCTACTCCATAGCTCTGACCCTAACTTCCTCTCCTTATTCTCCAGCTTATATGTGTACTTGGGAGGCTTTCTTTGGGAAATTTCCAACTGTGACACTGCTTCTTGCTCATCTGCCTCCCAATCTCTTCCTTTGTTTTAAGCCTCCCTTCTTTGACCCACTGAAAACTGAGGTTGTCTAGCAAGACAGAGGCTGCATATTTCCTTGCCGGCCTGGAAGGATTCACTTTTGCAGAGCTGTGTGGTTAATAAGAGGGGTTGTGCTGCCCATAGGTGGTTAGTGGAGGTATGGGAGGGAAGAGGGTCTGTTCTAGAAGTTGTCCACTCTTTTCTTGAAGTAGGTGCCATCTGAGAGCAGATTGCCTCTAGAACCAACTGTACCTTTATGTCAGCAAACTCTTCAAAAGAGGGGACCTTCCAAAATTCTGGGCAGGCCCCTGCTGGTCTGAGGTGTAGGCAAGAAGGAAACAATGAAGATGATGAAGGAAATGCGTTGTGGAGGGAAAGGGAGAAGAGTGAGAAAGGTGAATTAAAGCTATGGTTTTTGAATACCCATACTCTACGTGTCATATATTTTTACTGACAGTTTAAGATAATATCCCATAACATTATTTTTATAGCCAACACTTAAGCATTTATTATGTACCAGGCACTGTAGCACACACTTTTTATGTTTTGCCTTTTAATATTCACTGCAAATACGTTACATACAGAGTCTACCAAAAGTACATACACACTTCAGGAAAATAAAAATAGTAAGATGTTTTTTCAACATACAATGTTAACCTTGCATGGGGACCCTAAAGGATGTCATATATGGAAGAAAACCCACCACACTTATGGCCTTTACAGAAGAAATTGAAAATGCAGGTGCAGCAATCTGAGTGACTAAATCCCGCACACAGCAGTTTGCGGTACTAATGTATGTCTGAAAGCCAGTGGCCACCACTCTGAGGACCTTTGTAATTGTAGCGGACAAAGGTAACTTGTTTTAATCTCATGATGTCTCAATAAATTTAGTATTAAAATATTTATACAAGTTTTTCGTTTCCTGAAGTGTGTATATGTTTTTTGGCGGACTTTGTAGGCAACAGTATTATTTTCATTTTGGAGACAGGTAAATTGAAGCATGGAGTTGTTGAGTAGCTTTCCTCATTAAGTCATGAAGTAACTTTCTGAAGCCCACAGAGTGAATAAATGGGATAATCAAGTCTCAAATCCAGGAATTACATTTTTTCTGCTTTCCTTGTCCTTTCCCATCACCTCCCTTCCCTCTTTGAAGCTGTAGAGAAGTGTTCTTTTGTGGTCTATTTAACAATGTATACTTTGCAATAGTTTTGCTTATTTTGGGTGATTTCACTGTTGAAAATGACTCTGAAGTGTAGTACTGAAGTCCTGTCTAGTGTTCCTAAGTGCAGAAGGGTTACAATGTACCTTAGATAGAAAATATGTGCGTCAGAAAAACTTCCTTCAGCTTTGGGTTACAGTGTTGTCGGCTATGAATGCAATATTAATGAATCAATAGATTCTAAATATGATGTCTTTAAAAGAAGCACAAAGAAAGCAAGGTTGTATCTTGGTAAGTTATTTTCACATGAACCCAACACCGTGTTCTCCTAGGAGTTATGACTCAGTATTCTTAATTCAGTGTTTGTGACAATTTTATAGGTTATAACTACCATGAGACTTGATAATATGTCCTTTTCTGGCAAAGATGATAACTCTCTCTTGTCATCTAAGTTTGGCTAGATTACATGGTGGCCATTTACTAGTGACTGTCACTACATAAGTTTTGTCTCTTTAGTTCATAAAATCATATACTGAATATCTTTCACAATACCTGGAAAATAATTGGTACTCAGTAAATGAGTGAATCAATGAATGAAAAAATGAATATTTAATGCCTACAAGATAACATAGTGTAGTAGTCTCATTTTTCCATGAAAATGAACATTTACTGTATCTTTACCTAGTTGCAAGAGCAATACATACTCAGTACTTTCACTTTTTAAAATTATTAATAGACTTTCTTTGTGGCATTTTGGTACATGAATTTGTGGAATTTTGGTAACATATTTTGATCATATCCCAACCCCATTATCCTCTCCTCCAATTCTTTTTCTCTTGTCTAATAGTAGTCTTCCTTCTTTATTGTTTAAGGTTCCATATATTGGGGGAAAATATGTAATGTTCGTCTTTCTGAATCTGTCTTATTTCACTAAACATAATGATCTCTGTTTCATCCACTCCTGCAAATGACTTAGTATTATTTTTCATTATGGCTGAATTTAGGATCTATCTATCACATTTTCTTTAGTCATGCATTTCTTAATGGGCACCTAGGCTGGATCCATACCTTGCCTATTTATTGCCATAATAAACATGGAAATGCAGGCAACACTATAGTATGCTGACTTTAATTCCTTTGGGTCTATATGAAAGAGTAGTATAGCTAGGTCATATGGTAGTTCTACTTTTAAAAAGTACTAGTTTTTTGAGGAACCTCCATACTGATTTTCATAGGGACTGTACTAATTTACATGTCCACTAATAGCATAGAAGGATTCATTTTTGCATTCTTGCTGGTAGTCATTCTGACTGGAGTGAGGTGGAATCTCTGTAGTCTCGATTTGCCTTTCCATAATGGCTAAAGATGTTGGCTTGCTCTTTTTGCTTAGGTTGCTTTGGCTATTCTGCATCTTTGTGTTTTCAAATGAATTTTAGGATTGCTTGTTCTGGATCTATGAGGAATGCCATTGGAATTTTGATAAAGATTGCACTAGATCTATAGATTGCTTTTGGCAATGTGGCTATTAACATTAATCTTGCTAATCCAAATCCATGGACATGGGTGCTCTTTCTATTTCTAGTGTCTTCAATTTCTTTCTTCATTATTCTGTAATTTTCATTGTGGAGGTCTTTCACATCCTTGGTTATGTTGATTCCTAAGTATTTTATTTTTTTGATCATATTGTGACTAGAATTGGTTTTTTGGTTTCTTTATAACTGGGTCATTATTGCTGTGTAGAAAATCTATTGGTTTTATAATGTTGATTTTTTTAATCTTTCTACTCTGCTGGATTTGTTTATCAGCTATAGTAGTCTTTTGTTGATATTTTTAGGGTCTTACAAGTATAGGATCATATCCTCTGCAAATAAGAATAATTTGACTTCTTTTCCTAATTGTATCCCTTTTGTTTCTTTCTCTTGTCTAATTTCTATGGCTAAAATATCAAACAGTAATGAATAAGAGGAGTGAAGGTGAATATACTTGTCTTGTTTTTGATTTTAGAGGAAACTATTTCAGTTTTTTCTCATTCGGTATAAGTATTTCTCATTTTAAGAATTGTATGAATAGACCTGGGTATCAATTTTTGTCTCTTTTTAAAATAAACCATAAAACTTCCAAAGCAACAAATTGTTCCAAGTTGCCTTCTAGTTGATATATATTATTTATTTAGCATTAGCTGTCAGGATTTTTGAAATGGAATTTTACATTATTTCCTGTAAATTGTTTATTTTATTAATCTTTATTAGCATTAAGGCCCATTTGTCTTATAGAAGAGTCCACTGTTTGCTTACCAACAGCATGTTGATAAGCAAAGTGGCCATCAGGTAGCTGTGTGGGGACCATAGAGTCACAGTAGGGTTAAAAGGTCAAGACTGAAGAGTTTAGAGAGGTAGATATATAAGGGAATAGAATCTTTTATATGCCTAGGGGCCTATGGATGTGGATTTTTGTTTCATCTATTCATCTATATTTTGAAGACATAATGGTGATATAGTTTGAGACACTAAAATGTGACTTATTTGAGTTTCTTCTTCAGCACAATGAAAAATCTCCCTATTTCAAAAGCAACATCTTTCATATCTTTATTCCTTAAATATTCACTTAGCACTCATGCCCCCACATATTTGGAATATAGCAGTAAGACAAACTCCTGTCATTTGAAGCTTATGTTCCTTCTGGAAAAGCAGATATCAAACAACCCATCCACAGTTTACTCTGTCTTGGCCCTGTTACTGTCTCAGCCACTTTCTATCATATCATATCATATGCTTTATTATACTATTACCTATTTGTCTTAGTTAACTTTTTGTTTCAGGGACAAAATACCCAACACCCACGAGTTAAAGGAAGAAAGATTTATTTTAGTTCACAGATTGTAGAGGTTTAAATCCATAGTTGACTGGCTCCAAGGCAGGGCGGCATGGCAGAAGGAAATGGCAAAAGAAATACACTTGCTGGCAGGGCAGGCAGAAAAAAGCAGCAAAGTTCTTTTCCCTCTTTCCCTTTATCTTCTATCCAGGGTACAAAGCTGTTGGTTGATGCCACCCACACCCAGGCTAGGGCTCCTGTCTTGGGTATATTCATCCAGTCATACCCCAAACCATGCTAAACCAATCAATAGATTAATCCAGTTATCACATCCTTAATCCTGTATTGCACACCCATGATCTAGCCACCTCCAAAAACTGCACCTATCGGAGAATGAGGCTTTAGAGGAGGGACATCTAGATATAAACCATAACACTATTACTATCTGAAATTATCTTCTTTGTATTTATTGACTTATTCTCCCATTATGACATGTGTGTAGCTCTTAAGCAGCAGAGATCCAGTTTGTCTTCCTATTGCTTAATCTCCGTTACCTAGGATGGTGTTTGGTTCAATTATTGGTGATTAATAAATGCTTGTTCTCATTTAATTTAGTAGTGCTGTGAAATATATTCATAAAAACATTGACTTAGTATGGGGAATCTGAAGTACTTTGTTAAAGACATACAGAGTGATTAAACTTGGAAGAAAAAGTGAGGGTTATTGAAAGCGGCAGAGGATTATTCCAAGCAGCAGAATGAGGACAAAACAAAGCACAGTGGAAGTTGTGAGATAAAATTAGTATATATTGCAGTTTCAAAGTAGGAAAGCATGTGATGAATCTAGAGAGGTGGGAGAGGGCAGAATATTCAGGGAACAGGAGGCCATGGAGGTTTTGGAGCTCTGAACTAAGAGTAGAGGAAGGCTATTGGAGTATAAACAGGAAATCAGTCTGTTGCTCTATGGATTGGCAGGGACAAGTGTATGGTGTGTTATCATTCATAGTCTTGAAGTTTAGTCTTTCTGCTTTGGAAATCTTGAAGTAAAAGTACCTGTGAAGCAAGACGTAGATAATCGGATATATATATTTGGAAGGGAGCAATCAAAGAAGAGGTCTAAAACGAATAGCATTCATTTGAGTGGATGGTGTTGGAAGTCAAGGACATTGACAACAATATCTAGGGAGAGACTGTGGAGGAAGAGACACAGGGCTTCATTCAAACTGTGCCTTGATGAATTTCACCTTTCAAAGACTTGACAAAGAAGAATGAACAGAGAATAATCCTGAAAACAAAAGGGGCTTGTATAGGATATGCTATGTACCCACAAGTCCTCATACTTTTGATGGGGCTGAGTCTGACACTTGTGATCAGTTTGTTGTCTAGCGCCAGGATTAATGGCGCCAGGATTAATGACGTGACTGCTACACCCGCCCAGGGGTGGAGCTGAGATACAGTATAAGGGAAGGCGGGTCTTCCTCTTGCTTGCTTCCCGGCTTCCGCCCTCTCTCTCGCCCGCGTGGATTGCGGCTTGCAGCTTGCAGCCGCCATGAACTGTAGCCCCGTCATCCCATGCTGCCTTGGAGCCCACTTTATGCACTGAAACCCCCAAGAAACTGTAAGAATAAACCTTTCCTTCCCTAACTTTGGGCATCAGGTATTTTGTCTCAGCAACGAGCAAAAAGTAACCAAGACAGGGCTGAACCAGTTATGCTATTTCTACGTCGCTAAATGATTTTGTAGTCAGTTACCCAAGCATACCAATAAACGGACTCTTTCATTTACCATATAGTAATAATTTATTTTCTTGGCTTGTTCTTTCTATTGTCTTTGAGATCAGGAGCATTTTTTTATAAAGTTATTCTTGAAATCCGAACTCCTAGCATGCTGCCTGCTTAGTAGGCACAGAACATGTCTATGATTGAGTGGAAATAAAGATCCTGGAGGCAAGATGAACAAGAGTAGAAAGTGGATTCTTCCTTATCCAACTTCTTCTATGTGGGAGACTGTGAGCGTTTTGTTTTAAGCCTTTTGTCTCTAACTTTGAAATGGTGAATTTCAGGTATCAGCAAGCAGATGGGAAACTGAGGGTCAGAAGAGTAAATTCTGTATCTGTGGTTTCTTTGCATAGATTTGCTTCTAACCCTGGACTGAGGCTGCTAGAAGTTACTTCTAGAAGTTGTTTCAGCTGAGAACTTGGTGTCTCCCTTAACAGTTTAGAACTTGGCCTGCCCAGATGGACCAATGGGCCTTTTACCTCTACTTCCTCTCCCTTTGCACTGTCTGGGACTCACCTCTCCTAACTTTATCCCTATCTCTCTTTTCTTTTGTTCAAAGAATAGCAGGGGCATATTTCATAATTATAACCACTATTTTACACAGGATATAATAATATTTTTGTGTAGTTAGCACCTTTCTTTGCCCTTTCTATTTTGAAATATATTTTTTTCCATGCATATAATTTATACCTTTGATAATAGGGTTTCTGTATTCTTTTTGATGAAGACTTTAACAACAGTGTGACCAGTGCGTAAAGCTCAGTGGATCTTTTCCCATCCTTGTCCATCCTTATGCTAGCTGGATGCCTCTGCTAGCTTAGCCTTGCCATCCCCATATTTGGGGATGGGCTTGTTTTCCAAACTGAGGCACACAGTTGTTAATATTAAAGCTTTTTGATAACCTGTGATCCAGTCCTTTTTGAGTGGACTCTGCCTGAACTCATGATCTTTGTTCCCTGAATTTTATTTTTTTTAGACTTACTATTTGCTCTCGACCTATGGAATTTTATGCTTATTTGACCTGTGGAATTTTTCTTAAGTCTCTGGTTTTGAACCCATGATTCTGTTATTTGAAGGAAGATATTGGTTTTTCAGCGTGTGTCTGTCTTATTTTGTGCTGCCTGTTACATTTCTCATCTCCAAGAGACTTGGCTGACTGGGCATTTTGTTAACTTTGGGGAGGAACAGCATCAACATGACTCACTTGTGGTTAGGGAAGAGGGCTTAGCTTTTGAGGGCCGGCCATGAGTACGTAGAGGTTATCAGTGGCAAGTCTAGGAGAGACAGGGCTAAGTGCTAGGGAAACTTTGAACAAAAGAATTCCACTGATTTCAAATTGAGGTGAATTTGAAGTTCTGTATACTTGAGTGAAGACTAATTTTTTGAAACATTTGAAGGCATGCATTTAAAAATAACAGCTTAACGTTAAGATGTGAAGTTATGATTCATGAATAGTAGTATAAATTTGAATAGCATGACCTTATTCACTGACACAAACTACCTTACATCTTTAGGTTTCATTGTATTAGTTTTGTGAATAAAACTCAGAAAATTTGTAGCAGAGGAAATGATTTTGAATTTTTCATTCAGCAGTCATTATTTACACCTTTTCACAGTTTTGCAGATTTTGAATTGCAGTAATGATCTTGACATTCATTTTTCCTATTTCCTATAACCACAACCTTATGGGATAGCCACAAAGATGAGAGTAAGCTGAAAAAAAAAACCCTATGAGTTAAGTGTAAATGCCTTCCTCAAAGCTTGATGGTAAACTCAGAATGGGGTCTCCTTTTCTATGGGGAAACTTATTCAATTTAATTATATCCCCAAATGTATTCAGTTTCATTATATCCATGGCATTTCATTTATTTTCTCCTGACAACATACAACTTCTACTTTTGCTATAAAAAAGAAAAAGAGGCAGCCTTATAGTTGTGGAAATAACCCTGCACAAATTAATAGGTACTAAAGCATAATGAGGGGAGGCCCTGAAAAGATCATTGCTATTCAATAGAAATTTCTATGATGATGGAAATGTTTGCATTGTCCTATTCAGGGGCCACTAGCCACAGGTAGCTAGTGAACCTTCAAAATACAGCTACTGAATGGAGAAACTGAATTTTATTTTCAATTTATTTAAAAGTCACCTGTGGATAGTGGTTGCTGCACTGAAGAGGGCAGTTCTAGATCATTGTATTAGCTTTCTATTGCTCTTATAAAAAATCAACACAGTTTTATTATCTTACAATTCTATAGAAGTCTTGCACAAAAAATCAAGGTACTAGCAAAGATGCTTTCTTTATTGGAGTATTGAGGGGAAAGTCCATTTCTGTGCCTTTCCACATTTTGATAGCTGTTCACATTCCTTAGGTGATAGCTCATTCCTCTATCTTCAAAACCTTCAGTATTGCATTTCTATGCCCCTTTCTTCTATAGCTTCTCAGACTTCTTTTTTTTAACACCTCTCTTCCACTTCTGAAGGTGCTGGGATTATACCGGACCTACGTAGTAAATACAGGAAAATCTCTCTACCTTAAAGTCAGCTGGCTAGTGACCTTAATTCTCCTTTGTTATGTAACCTAACACATTTACAGGTTCCTGGAATTAAGACATGACCATCTTTGCCTCTACTAAATCTGGGCTATTTAATGAAAGGACAGGTAAGGTTCTCTATATCTTTTTTACATTGTTATACAACACTGGTGTTGTATCTATATTGTATTCCTCACATTATGGGGGGTCTCGTGATTCAAGAACAATAGAAACTTAACTGTAAGAGATAATTTATCCAACCATATATCTATACAGTGTTGTGTTCCACAGAATCTGTACTTCGTTTAGTTTCTGTCATTAGTTTCTTAAAAAGGTTATTCCCTAGGTAACATCAAAATCGGTAGTATTGTTACATAGTTGTATTTGTCCCACATCACACTATCACTTGACTCTTTAATCTCCACATAGTGATCCTCCAGTTTCGGCTGATTTGGAACCATGTCAAAGTGTTTTTCCTGCCATTATTCATCTCAGTAAATGACATTACTGTTCCTGAGCAAAACTTTTAGAGTCTCCTTTATTCCATCCCCTATCCATTCACTACCGTTGGATATCCTTTATATATAATTCCTAAAATATCTCTGAGATCTATCCAGAGGTCTATCCAGTTTTAGCTTTTATGCTTAGAATTTTAGATTTAGTTCCTTCTTATCATTCCGATCTCTCTGCTGAGATTTCCATTTCTTTATTTAAGTCTTTGAATATATTTTCTATTAATTTATTAAATATATTTATAATAGCTATCTTAAAATCTTTGATAAATTGAACACATGGGTCATCTTAAAGCTGTTTCTGTTGATATTCTTTTGTAAAATTATGGGTCGTATCCTCACTATGCAGAAGTAGCTGGATTGATAAAAAGTAAAGTTGTCTTTTGAAGATGCAGTTACAGTGCTAGCTAGGTGGCGATAGCTTGTAGAGCTGGGGCAAGGTTCTTCAGAAGGCTGCATATGCTTTGAATCAGTATCCACTATATGGTACTGTGTCTCCCATAGCCAGGATTCAATCAAGGGGTGGAAATGGAAATGGTTCCACTCACTATTACCGCTGGTGATCCACTAGCAAAATTTTTGCTTCCATTTCCCATTACTTTATCTTCTACTCACCTAGAAGCCTTAGTTCCAGGGGAAGGAAAGCTTGTACTAGATTTCATTGAACTGGAAGTAAGCTAAAACTTTCCTCTGGTCATCTTGGTTTCCTAACAGTGTTGAGAGCGGTGATTGACCCAGGCTATCAAGGGGGATGTTGAACTATTACTGCACAGTGGAGGAAAGGAAGACATTTGGAGTGCAGGAGAGCTCTGAGGGCCCTTCCTCGTATTATCATGCCTGTTATCAAGGTCAGTGAGAAAGTACATCAACCCAATCTAGTCAGGACAACACATGGCCCAGAACCTTCAAGAATGAAGGTATGGGTCATCCTGCCGGGGAAATAAACAAGACCTACTCAAGTGTTTGTTGAAAATCAAAGGAAAACAGAAGAAGGTAGTTGTAAATACCATCTATGACCCCTTTATCAGTTACAGAAATGAGGATTGAAATTGTAGTAGTTCTCTCCTTATATGCTTCCTATGTAATATAATGTTGATAGACTTAACATTTGTTCTTAAGTGTTGTTAAACCTATGTAATAATGTTCAAATTATGAGATGTTAGGAGTAAGCATCACCCAAAGAAAATTTACTTTCTATTCTGGGGAAGGAGTTAGTGTTTTTTCATTGGTATGCAGAATAGTTACAGAGCGTTAGGTGTAGCCATAAACTTATCTTTGTATCTGGAAACTAAGTATGGTTTAAGGAAATGTATCTGGTTATCAACAAGGGGTGGTTTGTGAGAGTTAACTGTTGTGTCAGTTTGAGTAAGAAACACCCCACTAAATTGGATCAACATGGTTTTGAATGTGACTGAATGGATTTACTGAAGACAGAAGAACCACCTGGGTGTAAGCAGCATGAACCAATAGACTTATAGCCTGAATGGAATAAAAAGGAGAAGAAGTCTCTTTGCTTCCTGTCTACCATGCCATGAACTGTTTCTCCTCTATCATGCCCCTCTGTCATGTTGCCCTGCCTTGGATCCAGCCAACTATGAAGTGAAACCTCTACAAGCTGAGCTAAAATAAGCCTTCCCTCCTTTAACTTTCAGGTGTCAGGTATTTTGTCCTAGCATCAAGAAAGTAACTAGCACACTGATCCAGTCACCATTCTTGAATATCTTTCATGTATGACTCCTAAAATATCTCTGAGATCTGTCCAGTTGCTTTTTAAAATCAATTTAATTTTTATGCTTAAATTTAGATTTAGTTCTTATAATTTCCATTTCTCTGCTGAGATTTTTATTTATTTAGGAATTGAGATCATAGTTTCCTTTAACTGAATGTATTTTCTATTAATAGCTTGAACATATTTATAATAGGTATTTTAAAACCTTTGCTAAATCCAACACACAGGTCATCTGGATAGCCATTTCTAGTGATTTTTGCAAAATTATGGATCACATTTTTCCTTTCTTTATCTTTAGTGATTTTTATTTTATACTGGAGATCATAGATAACACATTATAGATACTTTGAAATCTGCTACCTAAATTTGAACAGTTTGTGTGTGTGTGTGCCTGTGTGTGTCTGTGTCTAGAGACAATTGAGTTATGACTGATCATCTTAAACTTAATTTTATCCTTTCCTAGAGTTGTTCTATGAAAAATGCTATTGCCCAAAGCTCTGTAATTTACTGACCCTTAATTTTCAAAGTGTTTTATCTGCAAATCCTATCTGACAGTCTTATCAAGACTTAGTTTTACACTTCTTTTCTGATTGGCTCAGAATAGTTAAGTGCTTTAGGACGGAGTTTCTCAATCTTTTTAAAAAATTTTTTATTGCCATCTAAGAAGACTTTTCAAGGTATTTTTCTCCCAATTATGGTCCCCTTGCCAAAATATAACTATATATCTCCTTGTGTGGTATGATTCTTCAGCAGGCTACTCTTTAAAGTAGCTCACAGGCCTTCCTCTGTGGTCTGTCTCTTACCACCTTCTCCAGTCTTGGCTTTTGTTAGTCTCTTTTGAACCCTTGTACATGTCATACTGAAGTTGTCAAATGTATGGTGATGTTTCTTGCCTTTGCACATTTATCCTTCTATGTCTGAAACTCCCACTTTCTGGTTCCTCACTTTACTTGGATAACTCTTGTTCAACTTTTAGGTAGTAGCACAGCCTTACCTTTTTCTAGGAGGCCCGTATCAGTATGGAACCCTTGCTTTACACTCCATATAGTACCTTAACTTAGTTATTTAACAGTGCATCTTTTTCTTCTCCTTACTCGCACTAGAAATAAGCTCTATAAAGATATTATTTTATTTATCTTATCTAGTACTTATTGACAGTCCTTAGTACAATGCTTAGTGCACAACCAGGCATTCCATTTATATTTATTTACTGAATGAGCAAATACATAGAGAGTATGTTTATTTCCTTCTTCATAAAACTGTTCTTCCGTTGACAGGGTAACAGTTTTAGGTTCCTGAATCTACTACATATCCAGAGATCATAATGGAAAAGGTCAAATATTTGTAGCAGGAGTTGGCAGACTGTGACTCCTTGGCCAGATCTGGCTCGCTGTCTGCTTTTGTAAATAAAAATTTTACTGAAACGCAGTCATGTTAATTTCTATGCAAACTGACTACCTGTGGCTGCTTTCTTTTCACCATGGCAGTGTTGAATTTCTATGACAGAGACATATGATCCATGCAGGCTAAAATGTGGACTTTCTGGTCCTTTATGGAAAAAGTTTGTTAGCACTGGTCTTTAGCCTCCTTGTTTATTTAAATGGAAGAAACCTGGGATACCATGTTAGAGCTGATATTGTAGGTTATATATTAGATTTATTTGAGTTCATAAATGAACTTTGAAATCTCTGCAGCTTAGGATTTATTTATAATTCATGCATATTCCTTCGTTTCTTGGGCAATTTCCCAGAGGTCTGTTCTCTGTACAGTGATTCAAAGATCCAGAAAGCTTCCATCTTGTGTCTCACCCTCTTTTTCTGATTGCCTGGCAATCAGAAGCTGGAAGCCTGTAGTTAATGGACCTCGACATGACACCTATCACTTCTGCTCATCATCCCTTGGCCAGAATGAGTCTTATGTCCCCAGCTAGGGAAGAGTGTTGGAAAGTGGGGAAGGGCACTTGAGCATTTGATGAACAATAAGTATCTCTGGAAAATGATTAAAAATACTTGGGGGGAATTTTCACTTAACATTTTCATTGTCAGTAATCTTGCAAATGTGCTCTCTCATACACTGCATTATAATTATGCTTTTTATTTTACAGCATTGGAAGTATAAGACAACAACCTACCTGTGTGCCAGATCTAAAAAGTAGGGAATATTAAGCAAAAAATAACTAAAATATGTTAAAAATGTTATTTATTCTTACATTGGAGAAAGACCACTAATTTATGTAAAGATATATTATGAAGGGCATTTTCCAATTCATACTATTTAATTTCTATTTTTAATGGCATATTAAATCACCAAAGAATCACACACCAAAACAAAATTCAAGTTCTTGACAATAATATACTTTATACCCTCACTAACCCATTTCCTTGCCTATTCCTTTCTGAATTAATCACCATTCTGAACCTAGTGTTCGTATTTTCTTTTTACATAGTTTCATTGCTCCTTTCCTTTTTGTCTCCCTCCCTTACCCACTCACTCCTTCCCACTCCTCTCTCTCTCTCTCCCTCTCTCTCTTTCTCTCTCTGTCTCTGTCTCTCTGTCTCTCTTTGTCTCTCTCTCTCTCTTCTGGTGCTGGGGATCTAACTCACATCCTTGAGCATGCTAGGCAAATGCCCCACCACTGAGATATATCTCTCTCTGTCTTCATGTCTGCCTTTCTCTTATTCTCTCTCTTTCTGTGCTTTTTTAAAGCAGAAAATAGGTCATCAATCTGTTTATAATCTTTAGGGATTTGTTTGTTATAATTTAGTGTTATATTACTAAGAATCATTCATATTGTTTCATGTTATAGTAGTTAATTTACTTTGACTTCTCTGTAATGACCCATCATATCAATGTAACAGTTTATCCATCTACTCCTCACTTAAGGAAAATAGGCTGCATCTATGTTCTTGAGGTAGAGTATAGTGATGGCTGTGGATACTGTTTTATATGCCACTCTCTGTACAAGAGTTTGTTTTGGGTAGTTACCTAGGAGCTGAATTATTGGGTCATAGAATATGTGAGTTTCTCAGTTCAGGAAGCAACGTTAAACTGTTTTCTCTCTCTTTAGCTAATGTTTTTCCATCTTTTCTTTTGAAACAGTATCTATGTAGCTCTGTGCCTGCCTTCTCCATTCCCACTCCTGTGCTGAGACCTGCACTAAATCTCTTCTGAAGTTGGCTAACTTTGGAAACAGGTTGGACCTATTTTCACCTTAGGTCGCCTTCGGTCTGGTTAGCAGTTGCTGCTCCTGACATAGGCATAGAAATTTTGTCAGAGCCACTGCAGGTTTAGTCTTATCTCACTACTGAGCTCTGTGGTGCTGCCATATTGATTTTTTCTAGTGCTCGAATCCTGACTGTTCTTTGGCATATCTCCTTGCTTTTTGGTTTCATGATCTCTAGCTTGACACTAAACGCTGAGGAAAGGTAACCCTTGGAGATCTCTGGTCCTTCTTCACTGCATGCAGCTGAGAAATCCTTAAAGCACAGGTGACAGCATTTAAATGGTATACAATATAGACCAGGATGGGAACATTAATGAGTGATCTACGACCCAAGAGTAGTATAGCACTGGCTGGACTATGGAGGCCTGATGATGGGATAGCCCCTGCTCATAGTGCTGCTCCCAGCTCTTTTGGTTTTTTAGAAGAAAATAGAGATCTAGATTTTCTATTTTAAATCTGTTGACCTTAGGGTGTCAACAGTTTATTTGGTGTTTTGCAAAAAACGTTGTGTAGGCCAAACAAAATATATGGGACCTGGATTCAGCCCACAGAACACTGATTTATGAACTTTGACCTGTCTGCATTTTGATTTGCTGTCGGCTTATCTGGCTGTTCTGGCCAGAGAGTCATCCTCTTTGGAGAGATGCTTCATTATCACATTTGTCTGGTTAACTTTGATGTGCAAGTGGTCTGATACTGAGAGCAGGCAGAACAATCTGATTACTTAGTGTTTTTGCTTTGCTGTTTACCTCAAGTGCTTCTATCAGATGCTGGTGCTTGGTAAGCTAACTTGTTTTGATAATTTTAATAAAACAAAAATGTTATAAGGAAGAACTTTCTTTCTAACTATTGAAAAAGCATGTATGACAAGAGACCATGTTATTATTCAGTGCTTCTTCCATCTGTTTGCACTTGAGGATTTCTCTACAAGCTCTTGCTCTATTATTAATCAGGTGACCCTGACATCAGCAGATGCTGGGTTCCCTCCACCCCCATCTTATCATAATATGCTGGTGAGCTAAAAAGCAGTTTTTTGATTTAGAAAAAGAAGTTCTTTGACTGTTTACCACCTTAGAAGTGCTCACCACCTTGTGATTTGTAGATTCTAGGTTACTGACCTATAGCTTTTTTGAAACAGAAAACCTTTGCTTTCCTTGAAATTATTTGGCCCAAGAAGGGTGGATGTGATCAGTATCAACTCAAGGAATCAAGACTGAACTTCATAAATCACGATTTTTTTCTTGGTTCTTGAGTCAGTAGTGGACTCAATATTTTCTGAGCTGGGTCTGCTTGTCTGCCAAGTATAGGATCATAGATGAGGTTTCTAAGATCTAGTGGAGTCTGTTAGAACAAGGGGCACAGGATCGTCGGTTTCATCCCCATACTAGTCTTGCCAATGTGTGGTCTCAGACTCAAGAAGGGTTAGATTACTGAGCAAATACTTCATCACCAGAGGAAAAAGGAACTCATTTCACATGTCCTGCCGGATGTGGTGATACCATCTGTGGTTGGAGTAAGCATCTGTACAACCTACATGTGAGGCAACTATTTACATCCCATGAAATTTTACAACACATATAATATAGGGCACATGAGGTTAAATAACCAATGGGAATTTCAGTGACTTCCCAGAAATATAGCAAAAAAAGAAAAAAAAAAAAAAAGAGTCTTACAGCTAATGGGGCTTGGGTACAGTTCTCATGGCCAAGGCGGAACTCTTACTAGACTAGGCGAAGTGTTCTTGTGTGCTTCTGTGCTTGCATGCAGTCATACACATGCATCCTACACTGCTGTTTTCTCACAGAGCACAGGTAGAAGGGCACAGATGATTGTCTGTGGGCCTAGGGTTGTGGACACTTGCCGTATAGCCATCTATGCCCCCTGTATATCTGCACACCCTAGTTGCCAATTTCCCAAGTATTTTCCCGTGGAACTCTTCATTATAAGACGAACTATGTTTTTTACCTATACATATTGTTTTAAGACTATTTAAAAATTATTTTTTACTGTGAAAATTTGCAAAGAAAGTAATGAGAATCAAATGAATGAACATCCATTGCACATCATGTGGGTTTAGCGCTTGTTAACATTTTGTTATATTTGTTCCATCATTATTTTTTTGCTGTTATTTTACCCTTACAAATTTTTCTAAAACAATGACAATTTCCCATGTAGATACATTATTATCACTTCTATTAAGATAAATTATAATCCCTTAATGTCATCTAATACTTGACCCAAGTTCATATTTCACAGTCATCTCCACAATGTCTTTTGCAGCCAATTTATTTAGCTCAGAATGCATTGATGGACAATGTGTTTCATTTGGTTATATTTCTTAAGCCTTTTAGAATTACTGTCTCTCACCCACACTCTGTGTGTATGTGTGTGTGTGTGTGTGTGTGTGCGCGCGCGCATGTGTGTGAGCACATGTGATTAGTTGATGAGAAAAGCCAGTTGGTCTATATCATATCTCATCTTCCATATTTGTCTGATTTTTCAAGATGAGTTTTGATGCTTTGCATCTGGTGTTGAAGACGGAGTAGGGTCTGGAGGTTGGCAGTGAGCAGGAGTTGCTGCACACAGAGGGCCTCTGATGATGAGTGCACACACAGGTAGTGGGAGTCTTCCTTGTTCTATCTCCTGCTCCAAGGCTGACAGGACAGAGAGAAAATCATGTTAACATACAGGTCCATAGTCATTTCCAAAATAGCAAAGAGGTTTTCTTTTCTGTCTTAGGCCACAGCACAGAGTCTGAGTATGTAACGATCCTATTGGGTATGTATTTTGAATAGTGTGCCCTGAATAAAACAAGGTGAAGACAGCCAGGAGGCAATAAAATGAAAGGAATCTGAAGCTATGAGGAGGTCACAGAGAATTTCCAGTGGCCTGAAATCTTCTTCACTTTGTTTTTACTTTCCTAAGTTTACTCATTTCTCTTGGTAACAGACAGCCCAGATTTGAAATAAAGAATCACAGAGGACTGACTATATTGAGAGAAGCTGCTAACAGACCTTAAGATAAGACTGGGGAAGATGGCAGCCATGAAGGGAGGTTAGTGTGGGGAGGCACATTGTGCCATACGTTGTGGTTTGAATCTGGAATGTCCTTCCCTCTCATACACTCAGAGGTGAGGCTTTTCAAGGGTGGTTGGACCACAGTGGGTGTTGTGGTAATTAGATTCACACACTATTGTGAGTTCAGCAGCTGAGTGAGCTGAGTGAACTGCTGAACTCACAATAGCTGGTTAGAGGTGGGTCACTAGCGCTGTGTCCTAGAATGATTCATCCCCTTCCCAGGCTCCTCATTTCTCTCTGTACTTCCTGGCCACTATGATGTGAGCCACTTTCCTCCAGGGCAGGCTCCTCCACCATGCTGCTTCTTCCTTGGAGTCTGCCAAACATGGACTGAAACTGTGAGCCAAAATAAACCTCTCCTCCTTTAAGTTGTGCCTGTGGGGTATTGTGTCTCAACAAAGAGAAAAGCGACTATGGCAATGAATTTTAAGTAGGCATGAGCCCGAGCATATCATTTTCCATTTTGGTGTTCCAATATGGTTAAACCAAATTCCAAAAGAATGTCTTTTCCCCCTTTATGAGTGTTTGCTAATAAATGTAGTTACTGAGAGATGATGTTGATTGATATGAATTTAGCTTTTTCTTTCTTTTCCCATCCATATTTTAGTTAATAGTGAAATGGCTAGAAGTGTTCAGCAAGATGATAGAAATCAGAGGCTTGGGGAATTACAAAATTAGATGATGTGTAATTGAATGATTTTGAGTAGAATACACAAATCAAAAGTGGCCTAAGCTCTGTTAGAGTAGAAACTCATTTGGGTCTGGCCCTGTCTTAATGACATTGAATTAGTGTTTCAAGTCTAGCCATGGCTAGAGGTGGTGTTTCCTGTTTATCTCTCACAAACCTGGCAGCAATTTTCATATCGTGTTCTCTGCAAAATCCCTGATTTTATAGAGTGAAAAGTGATTTTTAGGGTTTTTTTTTTTAGCATTCACAATGGCAATCCCTCTAGAGAATGTTCCTTGTTTTCCTACCATCTGAATAAATGGAAGAATAGTACCAAGTTTGGACCAGTTAGGATGTCTGATGGGCTCAGTGGGGATAGGTTTTAGTGTTAAAATTTTATTTAGGGAAATCATGCTATTCATATATTATTATCCAAACATGATGGTGGGTTTGGATACTGCCTGTCTTAATGTTGTGGTTACATTTTATATTTTCATTAAAAATAACTTCCCTATTTACTAGAGAAATGAAGAAAGGAAAAAAAGCAGAAAAATCTCAAGAAATAAAAAAGTTATAAATGCTTATTTAGGACAATAAAAATCTGTTTGCCATTGAGACTAACACAATATTGGGTGACACTGGGATGCTGTTTGCACTAGTGATTCCTTTTTATATTATCTTCCCATTATCTGGCATCCCTCCACACACATCTGGATATCTAGGTAGTTAGTAGGGCCCCCATGTGGGTTCTGGAATCCTCAGTGTCCACTTGTGTGTGGCATCCCATTAAGAACACTTCTGTAAGGCTATTCCTTTTCTCATTCTGAAGATCTTTTTTTCTTTTCTTCACCATCTATGGAAAGAATTTGATAAAAATACAGTAGTTCAAATCAATGTAAGTGCAAGAGACTAACCAATGATAGAGCTGAATATTTTATCTTCAGACCAGTATGTCCATTTCAAAAAAAGTCTCTTGAAAACCCCAGCTAATGCATATGCAAAGGCATCATTAGAATTTCAGGCATGGATTTGATGACTGGGGCTGCACAGTGTACACTTTCATTTACACCCTCTCAAATCTCAACACATGACTTCTATTTCAAATAGTTCCTAGTTTGAAGACAGGAACTATTTGAATTTTACATTAACACCACCAAACTCTGTTTTTCTCATGTCTTCACATTGCTAGGACATTTAAAAATCCTTTCTAGTCCTACCCAAGAAAAAGAATCTTCTGCCTACCTTGTTACTGACTGTTCTCAATATTGGATAAGAGATAGACTGTGTACATTAGGAATTAAAATTCTTCACTTTGCATTCAACTAGTAGATGATTTCATTAATTATGAAGTTATTAATATTTAATAATTAATAAAGTTATTAATTATTTCAGTTTGAGGCATGTTACTCAGATTTCCATCCCTGAGGCACAATACCTGACATCCACAATTTAACGGAGGAGAGGTTTAAATAGGTTCACAGTTTCATGGAATTCAGTCCATGGTTGGCTGGCTCAAAAGCAGAAACCTTATGAAAAAAAGGTTGGTGAAACTAAGCTTCTTAAATTCGTGATGGCTGGGAAGCAAAGCAGGAAACCAGTGATGAAGGGGTAATCAGATGTAGCCCATACCTCTATGACCCAACCAGACACATCCGCAAGTGTGATTTACTAACCCCATAGGTGGTTCCCAAGACAATCAAATTGAAAAATGAGCTTAATGGTCACAGGCACATCTTTATTTTTCCTTTGGCAGTGTTAGCAATGAACATTTTCATTTCATTATTATTTAATGAAGACATGATTAATAGTGAACACATGGTTCAGTTATTTTGTAGACTAGTTCATAGAAATATGATGTGGGCCTCATATATAATTTAAATTTTCTAGTAATATTAAAAAAGACACAAGTAAAATAAATTTTAAATTATTATTTTATTTAATCTAATATGTCAAACATAATTATCATTTTAACATGTAATTAATATAAACAATGAGATATATCTTTTTGTTTTTTGTACTTAGTCTTTGGAATCTAGGACCTATTTCACAGTTACAGCACATCTCAATTTGGAGTAGCTGCATTTCAAATATTCAATAGCTAAATGTGCCTGGTGATTATCATATTCCCAAGCCTTAGCAAATTTCTGAGTAAAAAGAGAATAAAACTGAGTTTATACTTAGTTTCAATTAGACTGTCTTCTTCATAAAAAATGTTTAAATATAAACTAATAATTTTCTTCCCCAAAGACACTTTTCTGCTACCATTCTCCAGTTCAATACTTGTCCCTTCCAGGCCTGCCATACAAGGGCTGGTCAAAATATATAGTGTGTGTTTAAATAAAAACACAAAATCATTACAATAAAAGACACATTGCCACTAATCCCCCTCAAAATACTCCCCTTCTCTTCCAACACACATTGCTTCATTCTTACCACTTTTTCTGAAGTAGTTCTGGAAGTCCTCTTTTTTGAGTGTCTTTATGAGTTGTGATAAAAAATATGGTGAATGTTACTTCCAAATGCCATCTAGAAGAAAAGTAGGCTCCTAAAAACTATGATGTATCCTCATTCATCTTATTAACTGAATCTGGCACTGTGACACTCTGGTTCTTCTTCAAAGTCGAAATGACCATGGAAGATAAGCATTGTGAATCAGTTCAGGACACTGAAGCAAGGACTTCCAGAACTGCTTCAGAAATTGGCAAGAATTTTGGCATACATGTGTTTGAAGTGCAGGGAAATAATTTAAGGGGGATTAACTGCAAAGCATTTTTAATGTAAATTTTTTTAAAACAGTAATTATTTACTGTGTTTTCCTTATGTACAGTTTTACAAGTAGGACACTTTCATCTATAAGAGGTGCTATTTACAGTGCATTCAGCTGTATACCACACTGTTGTTTCAATAACAAACACTACCTAGTTGTCCATGCCAGATAGGGACTCGCTCCAACACTTCCTGTCCCTCACTTCTACACCCATCCTCTAAATGTCTAAGTTATGTTTAGTTCTATTTCCAAAACGCATCTAGAATTACACATGTCTCAATCTCCCCTGCCATTCTTTTAGATGGGATGCATCCCAGGACTCGTGCCAGAGCTTCTGATTGACTTCTCACACCCGCTTGGGGCATCTTCAAGTCTATCACACAGAATGTGTTAGCAAAGGCAAAGCTGAGCATGCTGCTTTCCCATTTAAATCCTGCAACAGTTTAACCAGGCTTTTAGGAGAGTTTTCAAAATCCTATGGTCTCTACCAGGCCTTTTTGATCTGGCTTCTATCTATCTACTAGTCCTTCCTTCTTTGTTTTGCTATGTTCTTCTTCCTTCTGGGTTAAGATGTAATACACTCTTTTGCTTTCACCTTATATTCTTGGTGCCCTCTCTCTTTCTCTAGCTATGCTGTTTCTCCTGTTCCTTTTAAATGTCGTTTTCTAAGGAACACTATCTTGAACTTTTTGAGTCCCATTCTATATGTTCTTATATCATCTATCATGTTTCCTTCCTACCATTGTAACAATCTAATTTGCATGATTTATGTAATTTTAATATACTATTTGTACATACCAATATAACTTTCATGAGAAAAGAGAACTGCATCTCCCTTGTTTGCCCTTTTTACATCTGTGGTAGTAGCCCAGGGTTTGGCATATAGTAAGTATTTAGTATTTTCCAGCTGAATCTGCAGTTTTATGTGCCCAGCCTATTCTTTGGTAGTTTTTAGAGGCTTCTCCAGATTGCTGAAACTCTTGTTTTATGACTTAGAGTATCAGCTTCTTTTTCATTATGGAGAGGATGCATTCTCTTAAGTCATTCCATTATATTGGCAAAACAAAAAGCCTGATAATAACTAAGGGAAAGAACATGGAGCAAAATAATTTTTACACTATTGCCAAAAATATATATTGAGATAACCACGTTGAAAGACAGTTTAGAATGGTAAATTTGAATATGCACATACATAGGACCTAGTAATTCAACAGCCATAAACCAGGATGAGTGGCATGAGAGATCAGTGGTAAAAGTATACTTGTTTCCCAGGGCTAACTGGTGACATGATAATCATCTGAAGACCTTGTAGAAGTTTCCTGGGCTGACTGGTTGATATCTTCTGCTGGGAAGATCAGGCATTCAGTAGTAGCAATATCTGGAAGGTGAGAGCTCCTGTCTTTGGCTGCCTCTATGACCTCCATCCCTGCCACAGTCAAATTCCTATTGTGCTGGCACTGTTGTGCTTTGTGGTGGTTAAGCTTAATTTTGTCAACCTGATTGGCTTGGGAGCCACCCAAGAGATTAAAGCAACATGTGGGTGTGTCTGCATAGGTCATGGAGGCATAACCATGGGGCCTATATCTAGACTCTCACCTCTTTATCTCTAGTACTGTTCCTGTGCTCTGCGTCTCTACTGGCTGCCACGAACTAGAACTAGGTATCTTTCTCTGCCTTATCTTTCTGCCATGACGTTTTTGCCTTGGAGGCAGTGACTATGGATTGAACCCCTTGAAACTATGAGCCAAATTAAACCTTTTGTCCTTTAAATTATGTCATTGCATATTGTACCCTAGCAATAAGATGCATACACTAGAATAGAAGCTAGGATACCGTGTGTCTTTGGTGAGTGCTTTCTCTGAGGTATTCGTTCTCTTTGGTGCTATAGACATCTGCATAATGATGGACTTCCATAGGTCCATCTGTAGGTAAACATCTACTCTAGACCTTCTTATCCCCAATTATTTAGTCTTTCCTTTTCCAGGCAATTCTTAATGATGTTTTAATCATTGTATCTATTAATGACTGGTCACTTCCTCTCCATATGAAGGATGACTAGGTAAAATGCCTGGAGCTTGGTTCATTGGGAAGATTTCCCCTCTTAATTTTCATTTGGGGCCATCTCTGAGTGAATCACTTTTGAGTCACTCTAACATACTGAACTGACTCACTGATGAACAGTTTTTCCCTTCTCTCACCTGGTCATTAGGGCCTCTCTGTGTGGCCACAGGTATCATTTGATGAGACAAAGATGACAGGGCTTCAGGGACATGCGATTTGCTTGTACTCCCTGGTCTTATTTAGTTCTTACGGAATACTGTCAGACCTGTCTGACTTTATGACTTGGTGGGTTGGGTAGAACTCAGTTCATGCTGGTCATCTCTTATTGTAGGGTAATTGATGTCTTGTGGTAGTTGCTTAGTCTCTTCCAGGGCTTAGTAGTATCCCAGGAGATAGTTTTTGAGTAGCATGTAGTTATTTGCTGAAGATAGCATGGCCATTTCCGGATCCTATGGGACTGATTATGTTGTATTTTGCTATCATTTCTTTTTGTAAAATACGTATGGTGTCGTTTCCTACCACAGAAACCTCAGAAAACAAAGATTGTACCAGATCAGACTTGTGCTATCACAGCCTGGGCCTGCTGCAGAGCTTTCTGCTCCACTTAAGGCTGGCAAATGTATACTGTGCCTAATCTATGTAAGTGAACATTGCTTCTGTTCCTCTTTATTGGTAAGGATGGAAAATGCATTTGCCAGTTCAGTGGCTGCGTATCACAGACCATGTGTGGAATTAATCTATTCTAGCAAGGGTACGGGATCTGGACCGGCAACCACAGTTGTGGTTCTTGGCTATAAAATGTTGTAGATTTAGTTTCTTCAATAATTAATCAACTTTTAATATTTCTCTAAATTTCTTTTGAGTCTGTTTTGATAGTTTATTCTTCTCTAGGACAATGGCCATTTCATCTACAGGAGTTCATAAATTTTTTATTAGTTTCATAATACCTAAGTTGTGTCCCTTTTTTATTACAAGTAATATTTGTGTCCTCTTTCTATTTTTTCACTCACTTTTGTCAGAAATATGTCAATTTTATTAGCTTTTTACAAACAGCCAATATTTGGATTTATTGTGACCTTCTATTGTACTTTTGTTTTGTGTTTTATTAATTTTTTAATTTACTTTTATTTCTCTTTTCAAAGTTTATTTTCTCCTGCTTGTATTTTTTACTTACTTTCTGAAGTTGGATACTTGGCTCAATAAGTTTTCATACTTTTCTTTTTTTGTTACAAATATTTAACTATATATGTATTTTTTTACATTGGATTTTTATCATATATATTTAAGTTGTAAAAAACTAAAAATGTTTGTCTAGATGTATCTCATGAATTTGACAAGTATATTTTTGTTATCTTTCAGTTATTTGTATTTTCTAATTTTGTTCTATAAGCTGTGTGTAATTTAGAAGTGTTTGGGAATTTTAAGCACGTAAGTTTCTTTGACAATTCTTTTTTCTGTCCATTAACTAATTTGCTTTTTGTACTGGGGATCAAACTCACGACTACACACCTGTCAGGCAGGCACTTGTGCTACTGAGCTAAACCCCCAGCCCCTGTTAACTAATAATGCAGTTTATCAGATACTGACTCTGAAATTTGCTGGGATCTATTTTATGATCCAAATATAGTTAATTTTTAAATGTACTTTCTCAAGTTGTTGTATGAATTGCCTCATAAGTTCACGATAGATTGTGCTTGTTCAAATTTTCATATCTTTATTGATTTGCTGCTGTTTGGAATATTCATTACTGAAGTTGTGTTAAATCTTCCATTATCATGTGGATTTGCTCTATTTCTGTACTTCCAATATTTCTGAATATACTTTTCATAAAGTAGTGCATATGTACATGTAAAATTGTTATACCTTGGTGAGCTGAGTCTTTTATGTAGTGAACCTCTATACATCTATAAACTCTGCCTATAAGTTTATTTTTATTTTGTACAGCTAACACTTTACCAGTTTTTAAATTAGTATTGCATTGATACAGCTGTTCCTAAATTTTATACTTTTTGTATGTTAAATTTAGATATTTTCTTTGCAAATGAATTGAAGATGTATTTTATTTTTTAATCCATTCTGGTGACATATGTCTTTTAACCAAAGGAATGCTGGTTAATCAAGTCCATTTCTGTTGACTGTGATTGGTGCTACATTTGAATTCACTTCTGTCATCTTGTGACGATTTGGACTGAAGTGTTGACCTGAAGTTTTCCACATTTCTTGGTTGAAAGGGATTCCTTTTTAATACAACCTAATTCATGTGGCAAACCATGGAGGAATGAGTTTATTATCTTCTCTGAACCTAAGGCTCAGAGATTAAAGAAGACAACAACTGAACAGCTACTTAAGTGGCAGAAATGGTAATCAAACTCATTTCTCTGTAGCTCTAATATCCTTGCCCAACTCAAAGGGAGATAAACTAATAAATACTTGATAATGGATGATCTCTCTTAAAATCAACCCCAAATGTAATGAATTATTATTTGAAGTCATGGGTATCCCATCACTAGACGACTCCTAGGCAGAGATGATGTGGTCATATAGCGTGACTATTATCATGGGAACATCCTTGGAGCAGGAAGTTGTACCTTAGGACAGAAGCTTGGATTACATGATCATTCAGGTCTATTTTAGTTTCCATTAGCTCTTTGAAATGGCCAGAGCTTAGCAATTACATGCTTTTCAAAACTCTCCCTGTTTCTGAAAGTAGCTGCAATGTGAACTTGTCATTTCTTCACTCAGCCTCTTTAATTCACTGCAGTGTTGGGTGCTGTTTGATGATTCCTTGTTGAAAGTCTGTTTGGCTCGTTTAGAGGGGAGAAAAAAAAATCATGTGTGTTTCCTAGAGTGAAAACATAAGTACACTATAGGGCTTGTTTATCTATATGCTGAAGCCAAGAAACGCAAAAGCTGACGGACTCTTAATTGCATATTCATATCACATTAACAACTTTAATAAGTTCATAACTTATTTTAAATACAAATAATATTTTTAAAATGTAATAATATTATATACATAACTTTTAGTAAATATCCAGAATTCACAGGGAGGAGAACAGCCTGTCCTTTGTTCCTTTCTTTGTTGATACATTCTTGTAAAGACCAAGAGCCTATCAGAATAAAAAAATTGATGTCTGTCAGCTGCAGCCTTATCTAGCTGCCCACTCTGTAGACCCTGCTTCTGTTCACTTGCTTCTTTTATCCTCACTGCTACACTTTCAGTAACCAACACCTTTCTTGGAAAACCCAGTCAAAATCATGGCACTTTCAGAAGGTTCTGCTGACCCACACATATCTCCCTGTGCTCTATGTTTCCAGGTACCCAGTAGTGCCAACTGAAGTATACGAAAAAGGTTCTAGACATTCTTTACTTTTATTTCGAGTAGGCCTGTTAAATCTTGTAAAAACAGTTTGTCAAGTGCTTCCTTTAACTTCTCTCTGTGGTGTGTTAAGAATGAGATCAACATGGTAATCCTTTCGTACCTGTGGAGGACGTGTTCCAGCATTACTTACCAAATTATATGAATAATTTAAAATTAAGAAAATTCTAAACATGACATTAAAAAACAGATCTACAACAGGTTGTAACAACTGGTCATTATGTGATTTAAACGGCAAAGTACCTTGGTTTGGTGAGTGGAGCACTAGTGTTTTTTATACACATCACTGGGGTAGTGGGGCCTGGGCCCTTGTGGGTCCCTAACTCAACAACCTTCTCTAAGCTTTTCCCATTGAAAAAAGCAACTACTCACTTCAAAACCCAGCATATATGTCACCTTCACTGGGAAACTGTCCTTGGCAAAAAAACAAAACAAAACAAAACAACCACCCAATATCCCTCTTCTGTGGTTTCCATGGTACTTGGAATATTTGCCTGTAATTTATTTTATAATTCATATTGAACAGAATAGTAATAGTGATTCTTTTTTCTGCCCCTTTTGCTGGGCTATGTCTCATTCAGCCTTATATTTAGGTGTCCCTGTGGGGCCCAGTGCAAAATTGGTGTTCAGTAACTGACATTCTTGGAAGTCTCATCTTGACTAATATATTTCTTCCTTGAGAAACCTGTCCCTTTACTTTCTTCTGCAGTACGTAGAACGTGGTGTCTCATACACAGCCATTTAGCTATGACAACCTGGCCGTGTGATCTGGCTTTTCTCCTTGCTCTCGGGGAAATCAGCTCTGTCAAAGAGCTGTCAAGAGGAGTTCTAATATTGAGAGTGATGTGGTGGCTACGTGAAAAGCTTGGAGATCCCTTTGTAGATTAATAGACTCGAGTTTGTCTCAAATCTGGATTAAGGCCATTGCTTTCATAGCCCAGTCAGCAAGGATCAGAAGTCAGGAATTCACAATCTTTCATTCTGTTCTGAAAATTGCTGAAATGCTTTGTCAGTAAACAAGAACTTTCCAGGGCTCAGTGTGAGAGAGGGAAGAATCTTAGAGCTTGGAAGGCATATGCTTCTATTAGCTACCATGGTAAAGTGGGTCATGCAGGCTCCTAACTTCAAGTCTGCTAAGACCTTAAGAATGGAGGCAATGCAAGGCACAGCATTTGAGAAAGGATTACAGTACAGTGCTAGGCACTGGCTCAGATGTCAGGTAACAGGCACTTCACACTGCTATTGAGGAGGACAGAAGTATACATTGGTACAATCTTCCTGAAGTGCAGGTTTGTGATACATATTAAAAATTTTAAATGTATTTGTACTTTTCTCAGCAATGCTACTTCTATGGATTTTTCTTGACAAAATAATATGACAAATGTGTCAAGTATTTATTTGTATAGGAATTTTAGTTAGAAGTAACTTAAAGATCGTAACATACAAATAGGCAACCATTCAGATTGGTTCATCAGTCACAAAGCAATTTTATAAAGCTATTCAAATAATTTTGCAGATATAGTCACAGAGAAGGAAAGAGGTATATGGTATATTGTCAAGTTTTATGTAGTTATCTACGAGATGATAGGTAGAATTTGGTCAAGTTTTATAAAGCATACATTTGTGTATGGCTGAGAGACTTGTTTTTGATGTTATACATTTTCTACAAGAGACAGTATATACTTGATTTATAGAGAACTAATATATATATTTTTTCAAAATTATTGCCTATATAATATCTAAGCTGGGGATCGTGGTGCATGTCCATAATTCCAGTACTATGAGAGGCTGAGGCAGGAGGCTCACAAAAGTTTAAATTTCCCTGGGCAAGTTAATGAGACCATATCTCAAACAAGGAGGTATAAGAGTGGGGCACTGGGGATGTAGCTCAGTAGTAGAGCACCCATAGTTTCAAAAATAAAAGGAAAGAAATAAAGGAGAACTCCTTCAGGTTGATATTGTCCAGGTTGAATGAGTCATTTTTGGAATAGGTTACAATTACTACATATTAGCAAATTACAGTGACTGAGCTAACAGGCAAACAAACTTGGTGGTGTGTGATAATATTTGTGAATGTTCTGAATTTCATTATCACTCTTCTCCTTCCACTGGAACTAATTCTGTGGGATAGTTATCATCCTGAGATCTTTTCTCTTTCTTTTGCTTTCATTCTTCATACAGCATAAGAGGGTACAGCTCTTCCTTGGTATGAGGTTATGCCTTTTTCTTTGTCATAATGGTAGTGATCTCTTTCTGGCTCATCGTTAATTATTTTTGTTAATTTTATCAAATGTTTTGACAGTTAAGTTTCATGCTTCAAATGGCATTCTACCATGTTAGCCTGTGAGTTCTTACCATAGTGTGATGTTTAGAAAGTTCCTCCTCTCTGAAGTTTGGAAAATACTTACTTATTCTACTTCATGAAAATATTTTTGTATAATTCTAAAGTTTATTTGGAATCCATTTTTGCACAGTATAAGACCATAAATTGACTTTCCCTCCCAAAATACTGAATTAATTTTATGCAAAGCATTTATAGAGAAACCCATTTGTTTACATACTGGCTTGTGATATGAACTTGGTCACATATTAAGCTATAATGTACACAAGAGTTTATTTCAGACCTGTTTGTTTTGTTGAATTGATCTGTCTATTGATTCTTATGCTAACATTATGCCTTTTTAATTATTTAAGGATTAAAATGCAGTTTAATATTAAGCCAGAGTATATATATCTACTGATTTTATTTTAAAAAAAATTTAGTCTTTACACACAGTATTTGCTAAATACAATGCTCATCATTATGTCGAAAGTACAAATTAATTTGGAAATAATTGATACTTTTCATTATTTAATCTATCCCGCTGTCTATTTGTTTAGGTTTTCTTATGAAATTACGTTTCATCTCTCAAGGTTTAGCTCAAGAAATTTATAATTTGTAAACAGTGTGAATTGAACCCACCCCTCATTACATTGTCTTACTGATTATTGGTAGAATATAGAAAACTGAATATTTTATGATTAGCTATTTTGTGGAGTATCATCATGGCTGTAATAGTTCTTTGATACTTTTATATTTTTTAGAAAAATAATCATATTGCCTTGTGCAGAAAATTATAAGTTCTATGCTCTTTCCAGCTAGTTTTATCTTGTTTCTTTTTTTGTCTATTAGCTGTGGTCAGGAATCCTTACCTCCCTCTGATTTAATGAGAGCAGCCTTAGTAATTTGTTGCTAAGAGCCAATTAATTGACAATTGGCCAGAAAGTTTAGGGAGTATATTTTGCATTGTAGTTCACTAAAAGGCTTAAAAATCAGAAAAAAGTATTCAATAATTCAAATGATCTTTTTTACTTTTATAATTTTGTGTTATTTGATCTAGTGGTGTCATATGTTATGTTAGTCATATTAATATATTTCCTAATATTAAACAATTCTTGCATTTTCAAGGCAACTCCCCTACTTAACTGTATTGGTTTATTATTTTAATATACTTTGATTTAATTTTACTGTTGCATTATTTTGAAGTTTCACAATAAAGTTCAATGAACTGCATTCATAAGTGAAACTTGTTGCAGAGGAGCATCTCTTGAAGTGCATTGTAAGAAGGAATATAATGAAGAAAAATAATGGCTCTGTGGTCTCATATATTTGAGAAAGGCAGATTCAAAGATTTTAACACATGTCTGCTTCAGGCTTCTGGGAGACCTTAGGATGCTAACACATGCTGTAATCGCTGGGAGCGTGCTTTCTCAGTGAGTCCACAAGAAGCTGCTTCTCCCTCAGAGCAGGACACTGGTTTTCATAGAACTCTCATTGGAAAATATGACAATGTCATACTTTGGCATCAGGGATAGCTTTTCATGATTTTATACACTCTGGAATGGATTATATAGTATGAATTTTACAAGTTTCCTGCAAATTTGCAAGGTCTTGCCCCTCACATTGCCTGGGTGTAGGCTCAGTTTTGCACATTATCCCTTAATAACATTTGCCATGTCTTCCATGGATAGTTGGCTTTTCCAGTCCATGGAATCAATGTAGTTCATATTTCTAGAAAATCATTCACTTTATTGAGATTTCTAAGTCTATGACATATAACTATAGATAGAATTCTCTTTAATTCTTAAAACATATTTATTCATTGATAAAATGAGATTATTTGTACTAGATGCATGAAACAAGTATGTATCTGACTCATGACTGGTTAACTCTTTTATTTCCTAGCTTGCTTCTAATCTTCTATCTTTCTAAAATTTACTTTTGTTATGATTTTGTCAGTTTGAAAACTTTTCCCCCAGAAAACCACTTCTTCTTTTTATCTATGTACCCACCCAGTATTTTATTGTTTACAAATTCATGTTTTCCCCTGAAAGTTTAATTTTTATTTCTTTCTGTTTTCCTTGCTGTTGCTTTTTTTCTTTTCTAGCTTCTTAAATTGATCAAATGGTTCATTTAAACACAATTCTTGGATAATAATGAAAATATTTAAGTCTATCAATTTGATTTCAATCTTTATTTTTCTGATTCTTTTTAGGCACATGGTATATAAATCGAAGCCTACTAGATGAGAAACTAGAGTTTTCTTCCTTCCCCTGCCAAGATATCTGGTTCCTTCTTGGATGTAACCACTGTTACCAAGTTCCTGTGTTTCCTTCCAGAGCTACTCTAGGTGGACTTTGCTTTTCAGTACAGCCTAGCCAGGAATGCGTACATTTTCACTTAGCTATTATTTTCATTATTTAAAAATGGAATTCACTTTCAATTTAATTTTCTCATTTGACACAATAATTAGGGGAGTAGCTTTATAAAACTTATGCACAGGATACTATTTTGTCATTAATTTCCAGTTTTATGGTGATTAGAGAACATAGTACATGATTTTCACTATTTGAATAGTCTTGGTGTTTATCATGTGATTGACTAAATGGCCAATTCTTGTAAATATTTTCTATGTATTTAAAATACATTTTTCTAAAGGACATGAAGTGTATAGTTATTAATTCGGAATAATCATTTATTGTGGCTTACTTGATCTATTATAGAACGTGGTTAATGTTCCTTTCTCAAATTGAAATTCTGTCAATTTTTATTTATATTTTTGATAATTTTTGTTGTTTGCTTTTTCTTTTTTGAGACAGGATCTTGCTATGTAGTTCAAACTGTCCTTGAGCTTTCTGTGTAATGTGAGGTGACTTCAAATTCACAATCCTGTTGCCTCAGTTTCCTGGAATTAAGGGGTATGCAACCATGTCTAGCAAATTTTTATTTTTTACTTTTTGTGCTATAATGTTTGGCATGATTGTATGATTCTCATGTATTAACTGTAGATTTAACTTTTTTACTTAAAAAGTAGACCCTAATAGTAATACCTATACCTGGTCATAAGAAGTAGTACAGAAGAACTTTAAATGAAAAGTAAAATTTTTCTTCAGGCTCCCCACTTTCAATGTTTGTTATGGTTTGAGTCTGGATGTCCCCCCAGAGCCTCATGTGGTCATGAGGTCAGGCTCCTGGAGTTTGTGATTGATTCATGGTTCAATGCTGGGGTTGTGGGTGTGAGTGCTATACCCACTCTAGGGTGGGTATAGCCTGCATGCAATATAAGGAACAAGAAGAGTCTTCTCTTGTGTATTGTCCTCCCCTTTTGCTCTTATGTCTTTTGCTGTCTTCCACTGCCATAAACTATTGCCCTCTGCCATGTGCCACCCTGCCTTGGAGCCAGCCAAGTATGGACTGAAACCTCTAAAAACTGTGGGCTAAATAAACCTTTCCTTCCTTAACTTTGGGTGCTGGGTATTTTGTCCCAGCAATAAGAGAAAAGTAACCAACACAGTGTTACACTTCAGTGGCAATGATTTTCAAATACTGCATATCATTTTTATGTCTTTTAGTGTTTACCTTAATAACTCTAAATAATGTATTTATGTCTTTCCTTCTTAATTTATTTAATAACTACAAACATACATTATCTATTGATACTTCAATAGGAAAGACTGAGCCAGGTTAAATATGTATTTATACTGCCCTTCTCCTTTTCAAATCTTTTCCATGTTTTACTTTTTTCATAGATAAATAAACTTTTAATTTTTAAAAATAATTCAACTTCTTAATTCACCAACACTAATTATTTTTTGACTCTTTATCACTTAGGATGGTGTTTTAATCAGCTTGCTATCATTATAACAGATTCCTGAGGTAATTATAAGAGAGCAGTTTTGTTTGGGCTCAGAGTTTGGAGATTTCAGTTCATGACTGATTGGTCCCACTGACTTGAGCCTAGGTGAGCCATCGTGTGGGGTCCTGTTGTGGGCAGAACTGCTTGCCTTGTGCATAGCGGAGGGGGAGGGCAGGAGCTCTACCGTCCCCTTGGAGCACTGCCCTCAGTGACCTAGGCATTTCCTGGTAGGCTCCACTTCCTGAAGCTTTCATTGCCTCCCAAAAGTGCCACCCTGGGGACTAAGTCTTTCACACATGGGTTTCCAGGGGGCATTAACTGTTGGAACTATGCAGGTGGGAAATGAATTTCCTAACTGAACATTCTTTCTGCCTCTCTTTCTGTGTTGTATTACTCTCATTAGCTACTTTGCCACATTTTTGTGGGAAATGTTTAGAACATTCTGTTTTCTAAAATCTATGCTTTTTAAATGGGTTAATCTTGAAAGTCAAAATCTAATAGCATTTTAATATCATAGTCATGTAATTATTCACTGTATATTTGGTAAGATAATTGGCTGTGTAGAGAAATCAGTACAATTCAGCAGATCTGTGCCCCTTTAAGGAAAATGTTCCCAAGGTCATGACTCGATTTTTTTTCATTTTTCATTTTTTTTTTAAGGAGAATAAAACCCAACGATACAAAACAGAATAAAGTCAATCAAAACAAAGCAGTGGAAGTGGTACAGAACTTCAAAACAGGACAATAGGTCATCAACAATAGCTACCATAATGTATCTTGTTATCTTCACAATAGTTGTCCATTTGCTCAGACATAGTAAAATCAAATAAAACAAAACAGAGTAAAACCAATCAAAACAAAGCATTGAATAAAACAAAACAATAAATCAGAGCAAAACAAAACAGTGAGAATAATACTGGATTTCAAAAACAGGGCAGAAGGAAATCCCCCATATTTGCCGTATTGCATACTATCATCCTCCTAATATATGCTTAGACTACCAGCCTTAGTCCTGCAAAACCAATGAAATAATACAAGCATTTAGTTGCTTTTGTATCTCAGTTGCTATCAACTCAGCCTGTCCTCTGAACCAGCCAGTTGCTTATGGTGGGGGGAGGTCTTAATTCTCAGCCTTCATGCCAGTTGGCTTGCGTGAAAGGCAATCTGGCTTCTCTCTTCCTGGACCCTGCCTCGTTTGCATGGCTTACGGGAAGATCAAACTAGCTTCTTGATGTGCTCTTCCCAGACCTGGCATGGCCTCTGATGACTCACAGAAACAGTGAACTGGCTTCTGTTTTCCTAGTCCCTGCATGGTCTTCATTTTTCATTTTTTCTTCTATATCAGTAACCAAAATTTCTTACATTCTGTTCATTACTTTTTAAAAATTCCTTTCTCCCACATGCAGATGATTTTTTTTCCCAGAAAGGATGCACAGAAGGTAAACTTTTTGAATTCTTGTCTCAATGTCTTTATTTTATCCTAATATTTCATTGGTAATTATTCTGTGTATAGAGTTCTAGATTGGAAATAATTTTCTCTTAGCAACTTGAAATCATTGCTCCTTTGTCTTTTAGCATCTTCCATTATTGATAGAGTCTGATGCTGTTATGGTTTATATCTAGATGTCCTACCAAAGCCTCATGGGCTCATAGGTGGGACTTTTAGGAGGTGACTGGATTGTGGTGGTTTGATATTGGGTTAGTCCACTGATGGGTTTAGAGCTGAGTGTGATGTTAGGAGGTGAGGCCTGGTGGGAAGAGGTGGGTCACTGTTTATATGACATGAAATGGTATATAGCCCCTCTTCCTCCCTTGATCTCTGCCCTGCTTCCTGCCTTCCATGCCCTGAGCAAGCCTTTTCTGTCATTTCCATCTGCAATGCCCCCTGCCTTACAGGCAGCCAACTGCAGACTGAAACCTCTACAAACCGTGAGCCAAAATAAACTTTTTCTTAAAGGTTCTTAAATTGTGGGTGTCAGATATTGTGTCCCAGCAACAAAAGTAACAAAGACAGATACCAAGTTGATTTTTTTTTTTTTTTGAGACAGGGTTTTGCTCAATAGTTCAGGCTGGCCTTAAACTCATTATGTAGTCCACACTGACCTTGAACTTGAAGCAATCCTCTTGCCTCAGCCTCCCAAGTGCTGCAATTACAGGCATGTATCACCTTGCCTAGATTCTTTTGTATTTTTAAAAATTATTATTTCCATGGGCTTTCAAAGGAGAGAAGAGTTATACATGAAAAATCAGTCAACTTCCTGAATCAGGAAACTACATTGTAATTTTTTTTATATTTGGTCAACATTTCATTCTATGGAGTATTATGAGGGAAGTCTGAAGCCAATCTTTTGTTTCATTCCTCCCTTCTCCTTCGCTGGGTCTCTGTGTGTGTGTTTTAAAAATAAAATTCAGAAATTAATCTAAATGTGATCTTTCAATGATTTTGGTTCAAGCTGGCATAGTGCCTCATTTTGGCACCTTCTCTCCAGTTCTGTTCTCTCTTAGTAGTACTGTCAATCCTGTTCTTTTCCTTCTAGCATAGCTGCATCAGTTTAATTGGATACTTTTTCTGTGTTCATCCCACTTACCATCTTCCTGCTCATAGCTTTTGTTTCTTTGTATTCTGGGAGAGTTTTTCAAGTTTGTTCTCTCTATTCTCTCTACACAGCCCCTACACCAGCCACCTCAGCATCATTAAGACTTTGTTAGAGATGCAGAATTGGGGTCTCATTTCAGACTGTGAATCAAAATGTGCATGTAAGATCCCTAAGTGGCTCATCTGCCCATGGAAGTTTGAGAAGCACTGCTCTATCATAAATTCCATCTTCTCTAATTTTATTCCTTTCTTTATTGTTTTAAATATGCTTTTAAACTTCTGATTGCACTTTGAGTTTTCTCATTTTTCCTAATTTTAGCCAATTCTTTTGTTGGCTTATTTTCTTATTTTGTTGGCTTATCTTGATTTGATGCATAAAGATAGTGACTTGTGACATCTTTATAAGAACAAAAAGTATGTTTTAAATTTTAACCTATTTTAGAAAACTTTTTTACAAGAAGTTTTTATTTCTTAGATGTTTTAGAGTGTTATTCATTTTCTTTTTTGCTGGACTATCACTGTTTTCCATAATCTCACCATTGATTCTTTTTCTGTTTTCTCATCCTTTAATTGTGATATGTTCTGACTTTGTCTTTATTAAAAAAAATTATATGGGTTCTTTGATGCTCAACTTACTGGATGCATGTTCTATTTAGATTTAAATGAAAAAGTTAATTTACCATTTCATTTTTCAATGTGTAACAGACACCCATCTACCATAGATTTAGGTGGGCTGCAATAACCTCTTAAAACAGTGCTTGTATTTGTTTGTTTGTTTTGGTACCAGCAATCAAACTTACAACTTCGTGCTTGCCTGGCAAGCGCCATGCTACTGAGCTATATCCCTCACCCAGTGCTTGTATTTTTAAATTATAAAATTGCATGCAATTTGAAACTATTTAAATAGAGTAAAACACTAAATACTCTTTCACATGCTCTTCCAGACAGTGATCTCTTTGTTCTTATCTATAAAGCTTTTTATGAAACTCTGTGTTTCCACTTGTACTTATTATCTTGCTATTAAGAGAGTAAGATAAACAGATCTCATGGGATAGGAAGAGTGGTTTGTATAGAAGTCTATGATGGCAGGAGACAAAGTACCCATGAAACCAGATGCTGCTTACTGTATTCCTGACACTGAAGCCCCTACATTAGGAAACTTGGTGTAGACTTCAGTAGTTTAGGGGTCATCAAGATCTTTTCCTGTATTCCTTGGGACCACCCAGTCTGTCAGCTTATGAGGATCAACTAAGATATTTGTGGTTTAAGTGACTTCCCAAATAATTGAAATTTTTTGTAGCCATGGTTGGTGACTGTTTTCTGATCTTTGACTTTCTGAAATTGTCTGTGTGTGTGTGTGTGTATGTACACACATGTGGGTATGTGTGTACTGTTTTTTATTTTAAAGAGAAAAACAATAAAAATAATGATGCAAAATTTCAAAACAAGATGGAAAGTAACAATGGTTAGGATATTGCTTATTGTTATCTTCAGAGTAGTTGCTCAGATTATAAGATATAGGCATGAAAAATTGATCACAGAATGTAGGCACAAACCTTTCTTTACAATGAACTAATAAAAATTAGTAGTATAACTATCTTAAATACTATATATATAATGTATTTATTCACTTTTTCTTTTCCCTTCCTTTTTTTCTCCATCCCCCCATCCCAGTTTCTCTTTCCTTTTGAACAGTTTCTTCCCATTTCCCAACACCTTCTGTATATTTTGGATGCAATTTACACATTTAGCTTCTTATCCCAGGGACACTATATGATGTTTACACATGACAGACTTGAATGTAGTCTCAAGTTTCATCCATTTACCTATAAAAACCTCAAGTTTATCCTTCTTTATAGCTAAGTGGTACTCCACTGTATAAAAATCCCACTTCTTTCTTATCCATTCCTAGGTTAATGAGCATTTGGGTTGTTTACAAGATTTAGCTATTACAAATTGTGCTGCTATAAACATGGGTGCACGTATATTGCTGTGGCAGGATGTTTTCAGTTCTTCTGGGAAAATACCCAGAAAGGGAATAGTTGGATTGAATGGGACCTCCAATCCTAGTTTTTTGAGGAATCTCCACACTGATTTCCACAGCGGTTGTACCAGTCTACACCCCCATCAACAGTGAAGAAAGGTTCCTTTTTCCCAGAGCCCCTTCAGCATTTGTTATTGGTTGATTTTTTGATGACAGCTATTCTTTCTGGAGTGAGATGGAACCTCAGTGGTGTTATAATTTTCATCCCTTGAATGAACAGTGATGTTGAACATTTTTCATATATTTATTTGCTACCTGTATTCTTTCGTCTGAAAAATGTGTATTCATCTCAGACTTCCATTTTAGAATTAGATCATTAAATTTGTGGGAGTCTGAGTTTTCAGTTCTTTATATGTCGTTGTCTGAGGGACTGTTGGTTAAAAAATGTTCCCATTCTGTGGGTTGTCCTTTCCCTCTGTTTGTGATTTCTTTTGATGTGCAAAAGCTTTTTAATAAGAAGAGGTCCCAGTTGTTGATTCTTTGGAGTATTTCCTGTGCAGTTTGGGTTTTCTTCATGAAGTCTCTGCATACCCATATGTCTTCAAGATTTCTGCCTACTTTCTCTTCCAGTAGTTTCAGTGTTTCTTTTAATATTTATATCTTTGATCCATTTTGACTTTAGCTTAGTGCATGATGTTGCACATGTGTCTAGGTTTAGTCTTTGGTATGCAGACAGCCAGTTTTTCCAGCAGCACTTATTGAAGAGGCTATATTTCTTCCAGTGAACATGTTTGGCTCTTTGTCAGAGACAAGGTGGCTGAGTCTTTCTAGTTGTGTCTGAATCTTCTAATCTGTTCCAGTGATCGTCAGGTCTGGTTTTTTTTTTTTTTTTTTGCCTGTACCATGCTGAGTTTATCATAGTAGCTTTGTAGTATAATTTCAAGTTAGGGATTGCGATGCCTCCTGCCTTGCCTTTATTACCCAGAATTACTTTTGCTATTGTAGGTCTCTTCTGTTTCCAAATGAATCTTAGGAATTTTTTCTCTAGATCTGTGAGGTATGCTAATGGTATTTTGATTGGGATTGCATTAAATCTGTATAGGAGTTTTGGGAGTATGGCCATTTTCACAATGTTGGTTCTTTCTATTCATCAGTAAAGACTATCTTTCCATTTGCCGATGGACTCTTCAATCTCCTTTTTCAGAGTATTGTAGTTTTTAATATATAGATATTTTATTTCCTTTATTAGATTGATTCTTAAGTATTTCATTGTTTTGCATGCTATTGTGAAAGCTGTTGGTTCACTAATTTCTCTCTCAGTGAGTGTTGTTTGTGTATAGAAATGTTATTGTTTTTTGAGTGTTGACTTTGTATCCAGCTATGATACTGAATTGGTCATTAAATTGACAAGTCTTTTGGTGAAGTTTTGGGATATTCTATGTAGCGTATCATGTCATCTACAAATAATGACACTTTAACATCTTTCTTTTCTATCCTTATTCCTTTTATTTCTCTCTCTTGTCTAATTGCTCTAGCTTATGTTTTCAGAACTATGTTGAATAGGAGTTGTGATCGTGGACATCCTTGTCTTGTTCCTGATTTTAGAGTGAAAGCTTTCAGTTTTTATCTAATTTAATACACTGTTGACTATTGGTTTATTATAGATGGCTTTTGTCAGATTGAGGTAGAGACCACCTATTCTGATTTTCTATAGGGTTTTTGTCATGAACAAGTGTTGAACTTCATCAAAAGAGTTTTCTGCATCTAGTGAGATGATCATGTTTTTTGGTTTTTTTTTTGTCTTTGATTCTGTTGATGTGGTATATTACATTTATTGATTTGCATATGTTGAGCCATTCTTGCATTCCTGGGATAAATCCCACTTGGTCATGGTGTATAATCTTCTTGATGATTTGCTGCATTCTGTTTGCTAGTATTTTATTGAGAATTTTTACATCTATGTTCATTAGGGAGATTGGCCTATAGTTATCTTTTTTGGTTGGATCTTCCTCTGGTTTTGGTATCAGAGTAATACTTGCCTCCAAGAATGAGTTAGGGAGTATTGTTTCCCTTTCAATTGCATTAAGGAATTTGAAGTGTATTGGTGCTAAATCTTCTCTAAATTTCTTGTAGAATTCAGCTGTGACTCCATCAGGACCTGGACTTTTCTTGCTGGTAAATTTTTAATTACATTTTCCATCTCATTAACTGATATTGGGTTATTTAGAATCTTCTTGATTTAGCTTTGGTAATTCATATGCATCTAGGAATCTGTCCATTTCTTCTGTTTTCCAGCCTATGTATGTAAAGATTTTCAAAGTAGGTATTGATGATCTTCTGAATTTCCACAGGATCTGTAGTGATTTCAACCTTTTCATTCCTCAGTGCATGAATTTGAATATTTTCTTTCCTTTTATTTTATTTCTATATTTTTTTGTGGCATTGAGGATTGAAGCTACAACCTTGCACCTGCCAGGCAGGTGCTTAAACTGCTGAGCCAAACTCCCAGCGTTTTCTTTCCTTTTCTTGATAAGGTTGGCTAGTGGTTTATCAATTTTGTTTATTCTTTCAAAGAACCTACTCTTTGAATCATTAACTCTTTATATTGTTTTCTAGTCTCCACTGCATTAATGTCTGTTCTGATCGTTATAATTTCTTCCCTTCTATGAGCTTTGGGCTTGACTTGTTCTTTTTCTGGAAGCTTGAGGTGCAATATTAGGTTGTTTATTTGTGTGCATTCTGTTTTCCTGATGTGATGTGTACCTGTTTTTTAACTAAGGGGAATAGACAGATCCCCACTGTGCACATCTAATTTGCTACCTGCTGCCATGTTTATAAGTCTGACCACCAGCCTTTTAGTGAATTTTGATGACCTGGGCATCTTGGGTAGTGCTTTTGATTTTCTCTTTAGCTATTATTTTATTTTGCTTTCCATGTTTTGTGTGATTTTAACCTATCCAGGGTTGAATTTGTTCTCAATTAACACATCTTGGGTTCTTTCTGAACGATTTTATCCCAGAAGTCCTTTATGAGTCTTCCTACTGTCTTCACATCCCAGCTTACCATTTATATTTGGAATTACTCATAACGATCTCAGTATTGCCAATTATATTGTGAATCACTTCCTTAATGTTAGAGGCAAGTTGAACTCTTTATTTCCCATGTAATTGGTGTTCAATTCACATCTAGTAATAAGCTGGTCAGCTTCATGAAGAGGATAGGGGTGAGCACCTACCACTCTTTCTTATCACAAAGGTAAGCTCAGGAGAAGGGTATGATAAACTTGGAACCCAGATGACTATTATGGAATATTATGGACTGTTATAACTATTATTGCTCCTAGTCTCTTGGTGGGTAATTAATGCCCTATCTGGTCGTGTGTCCTGGGTCTACAAATGTGCAGCTCAAGGACTTTGCAGGACAGACTCACATGCTCACTTGGCTCTATCCCTCCCCTACCTTTCATCTGCTTCAGGAGGCTCAGCTTATTCTTTTGTCTCCTTTCATTCCTCTCTCCCAAATCTCCAGTGAGAGAAGAGATTTTAGTATTAGGAAAATGGGCTGTTGAATTTCCAAATCAAAAATAGACTACATAAATATGTATGAAGCATTAAAACCCTTCTTTGAAGTGTGATTTCCTGGCTAATGGATGCTTCTGGGCTGACTTTTTTCTTTTTTTTTTTCACTCAGTTAAGCATTATTCAGACCAACTTGGTTTCTGGATGAACTTAAGGACCTTATGATTAGCAACCATTAACATTTCTGTAACATTGAGTGCTGTAATAATATTGCCTTCTAAATTTTCTACACTATATCTTTCACAGAGTGCTTTTACACCCAGTTATTTTATTTGGTGCTCCTACAATGGTCCTGTGAAGAATGCTGGGAGTCTATCATTATTCCTATTCTATAGATGAGAAGACTGAGATGCAGGACATTTGAGTGACTTTCCCACAGTCATGCAGTAAGTGAGGTAGAAAAAGGTTGAGTAGAATCCATATCTTCAGCTTACATGGCATATATTGCTGTTATAGAAAGCAATCACTGACCCTGAGTATCTGCAGCATGCCAGCTGTTGTATTAGGCCTTTTGCATATATCTGTTCATTTATACTCTTCATAGCCCTGCTAAGCAAGTATTACTATTATTCTCCCAATCACACATGAGGAAACTTCACTTTAGTGAGATTAAGGAATTTTTCGACATCACACAGCCAGTCCTAGTACAGCCGCAGCTGGAATCAGGCATCCCTAAGTTTAGAATCACTGCTTCTAGCTATGTGGGGCCCTCTTAGCTTTATTGAATCAAACCAATAAAGACGGTCAACACAGCACAGATTTTAAAAGGCTGTAGCATTGCTCATGATTTCTTGCACTGTGGTTCTAAACTCCGTTCTCCCTGTGATTCTTATAGACCTGGGGTCTATCAGCAGGGGCAGAATTGGAAACCATGTAAATAAGAGGGGCAGAGAAAGTGGAGGAAACTAACATTTAAGGAGCACTTATTTTATGTCGGATTGGCCATTGGAAGCTCATGTGGCAAGAATCATGTAAGTCTGGTTACATCATTCTTGCATTATGGAGGAGGAAACACAAGTTCCAAGAGAGTTGAAGAAATTCATGTAAACTCAACAGTGGGAGAGCATGGATTTTTACCCATATCTCTCTGACCTTATAGCCCATATTTGCTCTTGTGTGCCTCCTGAGGGCTGTGCTCAGTTTCCTGAGGTCCTAGGGAGGGCTTACCTAACAGACATAAATTTAGTCCTGCTGGTTCCAAGGCATTAGCATTGGCATTCTGGAGTCCCACAAAGTAAGCTTTGAAGAACTCATAAGAGAACCCAAAGAGAAGAAACACCATGGCAAGTTATAAGCTCCAGTGGTTAGCTTATATCATGATGCCAGCAGGCCTTGGACTGAAACACATAGAAACTGGGACTTAACCAGCAAAAACGCATTGGTACACAGCATAATGCTACACACATTTAGGAAAATGATGTTTTTAATTTTAAATGCTGTGCAGCCTTGCCTTTTATAGTCAGTGCTGGGAAGTTGTGGTAGAGCAAGAAATGATTTGCATTTTAGCCTTAGGGCAAAAATATGGAACTTGTAATTATGTCAGAGAGAGGCAAACTCTTCTAACTAGAAAAACGAAAGCTGTAAAACAGTCTCAGTCAGGATGTGTGCTGATTAAACTGTTGGGTGGCTGAGCATCTTGTCGGACACTTCATAGGGAATAAGCTGCTGTTAATGACTTTCAGGTGAAAACTTCCCTTCTAAATCTGCAGGGCTTCACCACTGCCAAAGTGGTGGGCGACAGGCATGTTCCCATTCCTCCTGAGACCTGCCTGGGCCAAGGTGGTTTTGAGCCTGGAAGGCTACACTGGCTGGGCTTTTGGCATGTGGGAAGAAAGGAACCCATCAGCCCCAGATCAGCACTGGCTTAGCCTCAGCGCCTCAGATGCAGATCCCCTGACAGCCGTGGCTGCTGCCTTGCAGATGTGACTTTGCCACTTCTGGGTCGATATGCACCTATGAGCTAAACCCCTCTTAGTTTTCCACTTCCAGCTTTGACTGAATTGACTTGTCCAAGAAGGATCCCCCTCAGGGGAGGGGTGGTGTGACTGCCTCCCCCAGGTAACAGGGAGCAGGGGTGGGGAAGTTACAAGGGTAAGCTTCCACAGTTTCCCTGTTTCATTTGTTCTTCCTCTGCCCGAGAGAGGTGGGCAATCCTAGTAGTTCAAAGCACTGGTTCATCAGTCACAAATCTGGGTTCAAGTTGTGGCTTTGTCCCTTCTTTAGCGTGTGACCTTGACTACATTATTTATTTTATCTAAGCCCCTTTTTCATCTTGTCACATTTCCTTAATGATACCTGGCTCACAGGATTGTTGCGGGAGTTAAATGAGGTAATACAGACTGTCCTTAGTACTTGATGAAGTTTAGATATTATCGTACCTCCACTAATAGCATCAAAAATTGGATCTAATCAAAGCTCAGTGTCTTTTTCCATTTGCATGAGCTTAATATATTTCTAACAAGTTTGCTCTCCTGCCCCTCTTCTAATGCAGCTTAGGCTTTAACAAAATGGGTTTCATTATTCGCAGATGCCTGTGTGCCACTTGTTTGACAGCAGGGGAGAATGTGCATCTGGGAGGGGGCTTGCTAGAAATATTTGTTCTATAGCACTGTAACACTATCATGTACTAGTGAGACCTTGTGCTACTGTCATATCCTGGACATTCATTACAAATTAGCTGGAGTTTATTTTCCCAAGGTAAGACTTCTTATTTTCGAAGAATGAACAATAATTTTGTATACATAGTGTATATCTGCATAAAGTTTATGGTTTTATCTTTTACGTTTGGTTTCAAATTGCTATGTGTCAGGTGTCTTGGATCATAGGAACTCTAAAGAGCATGGGCTCAGAGGTCAAAGGTAGGTCCAGATTCTAAGTGTATTAGGACCAGCTGTGAGAGCCTTCATTTCCTCATGTGTGACTGTAAATAATACCTACCTGATGGAATCTAAATAATACCTACATGATGGATTAATTAAAAGAGAAAATAATATAACAGTGTATCTATCACATTATATAACGCATAATAACATCTCAATAAAAGTTATTTTGAGTAGATTCTGACACTATGTTAATAAAATTCCATGGTTTGCAGGGTCTATTCTTTGGGATTCCATATTCTGCAGTCCTTTCAGAGAACTACAAAGGAAGGTGCTAGGAGGATGAAGCAAACAGTAGCCAGATCCACACTCCCCTTCTAAAGAAGTTCTACTGTGTGTTTTACATATGGATGATTTGTGTAAGATTTTTTAAAGAGGAAAAATGCTTAAAAAGTATCTTTTAGTGTTGTAATCTAAGAAAAAATTTATGACTCAGTAATAAGAATTTTCTTCTAGAAGTTCTTGAAGTTTTTGGTTTTAAATTTAAATCTAAGATCCATATTGAGTCAATTTTTGTATATGGCGACAGGTATGATGTGTTTGTTTGCTAAGATTACCGTAACTAAGCTCTACAGACAAAATGGTTTTAACAATAGAAATTTATGTTTTCACAATTCTGGAATCTAAAAGTTTGAGATCAAGGTATCAGGAGATTTAGCATCCTCTGAGGTCCACGTTCTTGGCCTATGGATGGTTATCTTCTCTCTCTGTCCTCACATGGCTTTTTCCCTCTGTACCTGTCTGTATCTTAATTTCTTCTTTTTATAAGCATATTAATCATATTAGGTTAGGATCCACCCTAATTCACCTCATTTCAACTTAATTACCTCTTTAAATACTATCTCCCAATATAATACATTCTGAGGTACTGGGTGCTAATACTTTTAACATACACATTTTGGAATATAACAATCCCTAAACATGGATTGAAACTTTTTAAAAATATGGGTTATCAATTATTCTAATACTGTTTGCTGAAAAGAATTTCCTTTGTGCTCAGTTGCCTTTGTGTCTGTCAAAAAGGCAGCTGTCTTTATAAATGTGGGTTGATTTCTGGATTCTAATGCTATACTGTTGTTTATCTTTGCTCCAGTGCCATATTATCTTGATTGTTTCAGCTCCATAATATGTTTTAGAGATAATTGATAAAATCACCTTATGATAAAACACCTCTCTTTAAAAGACACTGCTAAGAGAATTCAAAGATATATATACATATAATTTGAAAATCATAGATCTAAGATTTACATTCACAATATAAAGAACTCTAAGATCTAAATAGTAAGACAATAACCCAACAAAAATAGGCAAAATATTTAAGTGGATACGTTTGTCTAGAAAAAATCAGCAAGTAGCAAGTAAGCATTTGAAAATATACTCACCATTATCATTATTAGAGAAATGTTAGACAAAATCACAATGAGACGCCACTACACACTTATTATTAGGTCAGTAAAATGACTGTTTCGAGTATTGGTGAAGGTCTAGAGGAACTAGAACTCTCATGTAAGAAGGTACACATAGTTTGCAAAACAATCTGGCAGTTTTTTGAAAAAGTAAAACTTAGACCTATTATTCTGGTACTAGAAAAGAAAACATGGTTGATACGAAAACTTATACATGAATGTTTATAGGAGTTTTATTTGTTATGGTCCCAAACCAAATAACCCAAATATCCATCAACAGGTGAATGGATAAATAAACTGTGGTATATCCACACCAAGAAATAGTACTAAGTAAAGAGAAATAAATTATTGACATATGTTACCTCATGGATGAATCTCAGAATAACTATACTGGATCATAGAAGACAGATATAAGCGGAGGATAACTATGTGGTTTTTTTATATAACATTTTACTAAATGCAAGCTAATACACAGTGTCAGAGAACAGATTTTCCTTGTGTCAGGTATGGAAAGCTACAAAGAAAGGTAGGAGGAAGCATTGCCAGTGGGTGTGAAGAATTTGTTTGGAGCCTTCATTGTCATATATGTTCATTAGCTTTACTTAATGAGCATATATTCATTAGTCAACATATATTCAAATACATATTCATTACCTATGGTAATGATCTCTTTGGATATAAAATTATGTCAAAACTTATCAGATTTTATACTTTAAGTATGTGTAATTTATTATATGTTAATTACATCTCAGTAAAGGCTCTAAAAGGGTGATTGGACCAATGATACAAAGAATCAAAAATACAGTGAAAAAGTACAAGAATATTAGCAATTAGCTTTCAGAGCTATTAAAATTTCCCCTAGTATATCAATGGCATTCTGGCAACTTTTTTTTTTTTTTTTACTTTAAGAAATATGTAATCCAGGCAGTCAAGAGATTAAAAAGAGATTCCTGAAAGCTTTGGTAGCCTTAAAAGACAGCACCAGGCACACAAATGCCAAGACAAATTGAGATATGTTAACCTTTCTCCGTAGCCTTTAGTTCCTTTGAATTAAATGCATGTTCAGCTTTGGTTCTAGTTGCCAGAGGCTACTTTTTGCAAGCCCATGACTGACTCCCCACATTGGGCATGGAATTCAGTAAAACCGACCTTTGCACCTGTGTTTGTTAAAAATCGGTACCTAAATGAGTTTGGAACGAGAAAGAAAAGTAACTAGAAGCAGATTTATTGCAGTCTTGACTTGGCTGTTTGGCTGACCTCTTTTTACTGAATTTCTGGGTTGATTAGACTTCACTAATTGATGGGGCGGCAGGAGTGATGGCCCAGGCAGAGCCCCCCTGCTCTGGACTTGGACTTAGTACAAACATTACTGGTGGTCAAATCATGTGCTTTCTAGTTTGGAAACAGACACTGAAACAAGATTGATGAAACAGGACTATGGGGTTCTATGATGCAGAAACCATAATGATTTCCAAAAAGATGGGTCAGGCAATTTGGTCCTTGTTTCATTCCCATCTCTAGAAGAAAAAAAAAAAAAAAAAAACCCTCCAAAGTTTAGAGCATCTAAAATATTTCTGATGTGGTAATACTGAATGTGAATAATTGGTGTCTGTGGGACTCTGACAGTGAGAGCCAGGTTTACCATGCTTCTCATTACTGAACAGAAAAGAACCCAGCAAAAACCCATAGACAGACATAAACATTTCAGCCCAACATTAATTTCCAACCAGGGAATAGAAAGTGCTACAGCGCTGCATAGTCACTTGCATTTAAACGTCCTATTTTACACGTCCATAACCACATTCCACATAGTAGTGTTACTACCATGGAGACTTTACAGTAGGATACTGAAAGGAGGCCATAGATAGTCTTTTTAACCACTCTTTCATTTTGTTAAGCACTTGGTTCCATTAAAATGATATGGAGTGTGGAGGAACTTTGCAGACCAGAGCAGTACTGGGACTTACAGGGGGACCACCAACACAGACTATGTGGTCAGCAAGACTTTCCAAAGCAGGAGTCTGAGTTACCTCCTCAAACCAAGGGCTTCTGTCTCTTGCTGCCTCAGTGACAATGAGCAATTCATTTAAGTTCTCCGAGTCTGTTTTGGATGTAATAATCTTCCTCACTGAGTGCTTATGAGGATTGAAGCAAGTGAGGTCCATAAAAGCGCCTAGTCTATCACCGACCAGGGGAATGGTCACGATGGTTTTCTGCCTTCCGTTTTTCCTCTCTCCATCCTCCATCAAGTGAGGAACGTGATTTGCAAAGCGTACTACACAGAGGCAACCTTCAGAGGATTTTCTCATCACCATCTCTGTCACTTGGTGTTTATCTTCCTGCTCCCAATTCATTAGAGTCTTTTCCCTGCAGTGCTGGTCTAGCCATGCTCCTGTCTTTCATGTGCTGCCTGTGACACTTCATTATGGTTGACTCTGTGAGCAAGAGCTGGAGGCAGAGGGGAAACAAGAGCAGTATCTGCAGGGCTGGGTTGAGCAGAACATGGATGCGGCTGTCATCTGCTGCCGTGCCCTGTGGGTGAGGAGCTGTGAGAGAAGCACGCCTTAATTACTGAATGGAGAGAAGAGGGCTGAATGCATGTCCTCCTGGGAGGACAGATAAAGAATAAAATCATCTTCAAGGATAACTTAGATTTACCCTGTATGTATGTATCCGAAAATAGTACATTATTCCTACTCTTGGCCAGGTCTAAACTGCTGTAGAAGCAAATGGTGCAAATGCTGTTAGGGGACATTCTGATTGGCCAGCAGGCATTTCCCATGCAGGGAAAACTGCAGCAAGCTGGGCACGCTTTACTTTTGGCCACTCTGTTTTTCCTTTTGTTCATTTTTTTTTTCTGTGTTCTCTCCCTTCCTAAGAAGACTTTGCTTTTTCCAGCCCAAATCACCTTCTCATGTTGCAAATCCACCTAACCTCCAGACTTTTTTTTTTCTGCACAGCTGTCACAACAAACTTCCCCTCATCTGCTACTAAATGTATCAGACACCGTTGTGCGGGCTTGGAGTTGCCGACTCATTACCCCAGGGCCTTCCAATAGAACCTGATGTTATCCAAACCTTCTCATCTGTTTCAAAGGGTACAATTTCCTGCATTCTCTGGAGGGAAATCAAATGTACTACATTTAGGAAATAGGACGATCCTTCACAGATTTAGTAGACCTCTAGGCAATTATGGGGTGATTATTCTGAACTTAGTGTTTCCTCACCTCATTTCCCATAACAACGACGGGAGTGACCTGACTATAAGCTTTTCATCTTTTGAGGGAGACACCATCGGGAAATAAATCACAGAAATCGAGATGAGCTGTGGTACCTTTGATTTCCCTCTCTTGTCCCAAGCCATTGTTTGACTTTAACCCCAGGCAGCCAGGTTTTTCCCTTTTCCTTCTGCAGTCTCCACCTGAGATCCAAGACACGTTCTTTAGGAGTATCTCTGGAATCCTTTAAATTATATATACCTGTGTACCAGCTAAAAGTGCCTATCTTTTTTAAAAAGGTAAAAGATTTATATGATCTGAAGAGGAACCAGAATATTCTCTATCTTTTTAAAAATTACGTTTTGGACTTAGAAATTGCCCATGAAGAAAAATCACTTTCAGCTGGTTTCTCAGGTCTCTTTACAGTTCTTTTCTCCTTCCTTCTCACCTCTGAACTGGGGCATACTTTCTTTCCACCACCATCTTTGTTCCACACTCCGAACTTGTCTCTCTCCAAGTGTCTTACTAATTCTTTTTTATTTATTTTTTCAGGTTACCTTTTTAATTTCCTGCTGTCAAACATCTGCTGTATCACTTTGTGTCCTCCAATACCTAGAAAACTTGTTTTATGAATGTTCTTTCTCCATGGTATGTTTTGCTGGCTGGGCATTGATGTAGTGCTACAATGGTTTTATTTTACAGTGACTGATTAAGCATTTTGAATAATTGTTTTAGCTCCATTACTGTGAATCTATTTGGCTTAACACTTTTCTTTTGCAATCTTTGATTAATGCCTGACCACTGGGAAAGAGGAATCTGCGCATTAATTTCCCCTCGACACCGCTGAGAAGTGCTCTTTCTCCTGCGTGAGAGCCCGAAGCGACAGATGCTCTGCGCTGGGCTGCAGAAGGGGGAACGCACTGTTGGAATAAGTCTGTGCGTTCTCAGCCAGTGTTTGCTAATGGTGCCGTGTGGCAGCCATTTCGTAGCAGAGAGCAAATGTTAGGATTTAGGGAAAAGTGTCCCGGCAGATCAGATTTTAACACCGAATGGCAAATTTCTGTTGAGCTAACAGCCTATAGCTAGATGGTATTTTCTTTTTAAGCTCATGAAACTTAACACCTGTTTAGTGAAGCAGTATTTTCATATCTGTCTGTTAGACAGGTTTAATGGCAAATCTTGCAATAAGCGCCTTGCTGATCAGGCTTCCCTGGCTTGGGCTGTAACAAGAACTGGGTTTGTAGCAAGATTCTTTCTGGGTTTGTGCTTATGGGATGGGGAGACCTGTCTAAAGCAAGGGAAACTGAAAGGCATGTTCTGAAAGAGATTACTAATATCTCTCCCATAGTGTTCTGTGGGACTTGTTATTTCCAACCAGTTCAGGGGAAGATAACAGTGGAGAAGCATGCTGTTTAGCAGTAAAAACATGTGAGTGCAGTAAGTTTTCTATAGCTCTATACTGGGAAATGGTAATTAAATCTATATTTTCCCAGCTTTATGGTTTTCTGCAGCTGAATCTCTGGAAGGCCCTGTACTTCTTCTGATTCAAGAAAGCCCACAGTCTCTTCTCTGCCTCTGGAAGAGGCTGCTGTGTCTTGTAATAGCTTTTTAATATTGCCAGATCAAAGACAAATGCTTCACTGGTTTTATTGGCAGAAATAAAGCATTTCCTATAACTCTTATGTTGAGGGTCCAAGTGTTGGTAAACAAGCATTTTATGAAGCTAGAATTCCATTTTCCTTCTTCCAGTTTTTTGGTTCTTTCAGACTGTGGGCCCTCGAAAATGTTATGGGTTATCTATTTTGGTCTCCAGGGTTATAGATCACACTTTTCATGATTTATCTGTGCTTTTATCGACTGTGTGTGCCTGGTATGGCTGCTGATTGTGGGTGTGTGCACGTGTGACAGAGTCACAGATCACAGACTGCTGTTCTCCAGGGAAGCTGCCCTCCTGGTCAGCTGGGCGTCTTCTGCTAACAGAGGTGCCATGAGCTGTTATCTGTCCTTTCTGAAGTTCAGAACAGGTTTTATAAGCCAAAAATACAAAATTTGAGCTACAGTTTATAGTTTTTCATTCATTGGAAATTTAGTCATATTTTTTTCACTTAAGCAGCACGGAAGGGCGCTTCCCATTTATGTATCTTAGACCCATTGTAATATAGCCAGTTACCCGGACAGCTGCTTGACAAACACAACTCCTGGTGAACACTAGGAAATTAGGCTTTGTTGTTTCAAGAAACTTGGAGGAGATAAAAAGAAAATCCAAAAAATAAAGACTAATAAAGGGAGCCCCACTAGTTTTTCAAGGTGGAAAATTCAAAAATGTTTATTGCTAAACAGTAAAATGTCAGGAACACAAAATTAGTCATCCTACTGGCTGGTGCTGAATGGGATGAGCAGGGAGGGCAGAGAGAAGGTCACTGGACTTCTCAGGGAATGGGGCCACAGTCCATTTAGTGTGGCCAGAAAGAGGAGAAGGGTGTACTGCAGGATGCTCCCGGCAGTTCATTGCGCCCACACCTCCTGAGCCAGGGTGCCTGAGAGCCTCTGGGAAGGCAGCAGTAAACCATCGCCTCACCAGCCTGCTGTCAGCGCCCTGGCTTTGGGATGGCTGGGAGCAGAAGGGTGAATGTCACGAAATTCCGCCGTGCCCAGCTGTTAGGATTTGCCTCTCTTCCTTCTATCCCATTGTGCCTTGTTTCCACAGTGCCTGCACTTTGTTGAGGCTGTTGTGTGCAATTCCAGAGAAATTGGAAACTAAGAGCCTTATCACAGCTTTTAGGAAAAATAATACTGAGCTATTGGAGACAGGTGAGTCCTCAGCCAGGATGGCAGGAGAGGGACCTGGAGCAGACCTCATCCTGAGTGTCACAAACAGACACCATTTTGGCTCACTCCTGCCTGTTTTACATTTTTCCCAGAAGTATAAATAATGGTTCATGATACTTAAAATAGAATTTGAACTTCTAAAAAATCAGATAAATAGGACTTAGTTTTTCTTTTGGAACACTTACAAACTTACAAGAAGTTTCAGAAAAATAGTACAGAGAAACTGTGTTGTGCCTTTTGCCCACTTCTCCCAGTGGTACATCTCAGTAACTATGAAACGATGTCAAAACTAGGACGTTGTCGCTGGTGCAGTCTGTAGACCTTATTCAGGTTTTCTAAGGAGTCTGTACTCCATGGCTTTTTTTCCCCTTGTAGAATTGAGGGTGCCCTGTGAACAAAAGGTTCACGTTTGGTCTTTTCCTTTCTTTTTGTGTTGCCCTTCTGTCCCCTATCCTATATAAAATGGGTATGAAAAAAGTCATGTCAACAAGTAGTCAGAATACTTACTGTGCGAAACAATATGGTAGGTGTCAAGGAGGACAGGAATGACTATAAGGAGAAAAGTTGTTCTGCATCTGGGAATTGTTTGCTCACATGTAAATGTTCAGCTCAAGACAGTTCACATTGACTAAGTGCATTAAATCCATTTGGCACGTTCTTTGACTCTTAAAGAGAGAACTATCTTCATTTTAGAATACACATCCACTCCTTCCTACTCCATGTGTCTGATAGCTCTGTTAGGGGCTCCCAAAAGTAATTTTTTATTGTTTTCTATGCTGCTTTCCTGTGTCCCACTGTAACTGCAATTAGTGGATGTGAGTGCCTACTAAATGCCACATTAATGCTAGAGACTAGGGGTTTGAATTTGGGCTTTACACAGTACTTGCCTACAGTGAATCCACAGTTTAGTGAGAGAGATAGGGATATAAGGAAGAAAATGTGATACAGTGGCAAAGAGATATAAGTATAGATATGAGTACAGTTAACTCAGAGTAAAAGAGTCCAACAGAGGGTCCCAGAGAAGGTGCGGGTTAAATTGAGTATGTCTAAGGTTTCAAAGAATGAATAGGAATTCTAGGACAAATGCCCAGCAAAAGAAGGGTCTTGAAGTAATGGAATGAACACATTTTAAGCTCCAAGGTATAAGAAATAATGGTTCATTTAGGGATCTCTGAGTATTTATCTTTGCTGGACCATAGAATAGGGGACAAAGAGGGACAAGTAGTGAGTCTGGTAATGGAGTCTGAGTCTTGCCTGCCAGGCTGGGCACTTCATCATGAAGGCACTGGGTTTGAAGAGAGAAGGAGATGCGTGAGTTATGTGGGGGAAGGGTAACTGCTGTGGAGAGAGCATAGGAGAAGAGGAGGCTGGAGATGGCTGCGGTAGCTCCAGTTGAGGTAAGATATTGAGAAATTGAGGTGATAAGGATGGCCGTGAGGGGAAGGGGTGGGGTGGGAGTTATTTAAAGTTAGATTTGATAACATTTGGTGATTAACTAGCCAGGAGTTTAAAGAGTGAGCTGCCCAGAAGAGTACCAGGGATTGTGGTGGTAGAAATGCCATGCACCAAGAGTGGGGAGAGATACAGATGAGATCCTTTATAAAAGAAACTTGTGAATGTGCTGCCGTTTAAAGGAGCAAAGTAGTGTTTGATGCAAGAAAAGTACATACTCATTAAAGTGATGAAACAGAGCCATACACTTCTATTATGAAACACAACCACTTCTCTGATGAATTTATTCATGCCTTCTACAAATGTTTATTGACAGTTATCATGCTATTCGATTTGTATAGAAAGACAAAGCATCTTCCTTGAGGAGAACATGTTTGGTGAATTTCATCAAAGTAAAATGCTATCACAGTTAAGTTACCTATAGTCTAGCAAGGTAGCATACACAACACACAGTAGCATACAGTATGCTCTTGAAAAGGCAGCAAGTAATTCTGCCTTGGAGTTAGAGACTGATAAGCTGCACCTTGCATCATAGTTTTGGTTTCTTCAAATGGGGAAAGGATGAAAGGGAATTTTTGGCAGAGGGGACAACATGAGCAAAATCAGAGCAGGACAAAGGATGTCAATGACTTCAAGGGCTGGTGGGGCTGCAGTGCAAGAGGAAGGGAAAAAGAGAAAGATGATGAGGGCTCGCAGACTGCATTAGCTGGTTTGTACTGCTCTAACAAACTACCAGAGACTGGCTAATTTAGACAGAACAGAGATTGACTTTCTCACAGTTCCGGAGGCCAGAAGGCCAAGACCAAGATGCCGGCATCAGATGTTTGATGGAGGCCCCTCTGTTTCCATGGTGGCCCCTTGTTGCTGTATCCTTCAGATTAGATGGATGTGTGTCCTTGAGGTGTGGAAGGGACGGAGGAGCAGGAAGTCACTCCTATCAACCTGGAGGCTTTTGATAAGGGTGCCAGTCTTATTCATGATGGCAGAACCATCATGACTTAATCATCTCCCAGAGGCCACACCTCTTAATACTGTTGCATTAGGGATTAAGATTCAACAGGAATTTTGGGAGGGAAACTATCATTCAAATGATAGTAAAAAGCTGTAGCCATAGCACAGACAGTAAATCATGGAGGAAACGGATGTTTTAAGCCCGAGGGTGATTTAATTTCAGTTTAAGATAAAGCTGTAGTAGTGTAGGAGATGGATCAGAAAGGGCCTTGGGTTTAAGGCAGTGAGCTGTGTGAGGACGTGTTTCTGGTGACGGTTAATGAGGCTGTTGTTTAGGGCAGTGCTGATGAGGGTGGACAGGAGGGGAGTCAGGCAAGAATTTGAAGGGGGAATTGTAGCCAGGTTTTGCCAAGCGTTCACCTGCTCTCCCTGAGGGAGAGAGAAGAATTCAATAAAATCCTGGCATTTCTCACTTAACAGTTAGCATGGGGAATAAAGGAGGAACATATTTGGAATGGAAGATTCTGAGTTTGGTGTTGGCTATGTGGCATTTTAGGAGCATTGGGAAATCCGGATAGGTCCTAGGTCCTGTTTTTGATTTAATTAGCATAAATAATACATTAATTATGGATCTCCAAGAAGCACCTAAAAGTAGTATATCAATTAGAAACATACTTACAGATGAATGGAGCAGAGAATTTAATTAACGGTGGCTGAAACAAGAACAGTTTGTTTTTCTCACTTACAATGCATGGTGGTGGTATGGTTTTGGGTCAGCTGCGAAGTGATGGACTTGGACTTGCCTATACGATTATGAAGATCGAATGCAGGTCTAGCATCAGGACCACTTTCAAGTGTTTCTGTTTGGGTATGTTTGGGCAGAACTGGCCACAAGGCTTCCTCTGGCTGAAAGGTCAGAAGAGTGGCAAAGAGAACGTTAAACTCACTTGAGTCATCAGTTCTCCATGCTATGTGACAAGATGCCTCTTTTAAAGAAACAAGTAATTTGCTTTGTTATCCTGAAACAAACATTGTAGATAATCTGCTTCTGGATATTTTCAAATAATCAGTGTTTTCCTAACTGTAATATAAAGGAGAAATAGAAGAAAAATAGTTTATATTAAAATAGTTCAGATATAACTTCTGAGGCATGATGTATCCGGAGACATAATGAAGTCACATTCTTGCATGGTTAATGTGATAGTAGTGAATATAGACTGTACTCCTTGTGGCAATGGTGTTTCCAAAACCACAAACAGCATAGGCATTGGTCTTTACCAGCTATTGGTAAAATTCTGGATAAAACAAAATAGCCTTCTCTTGATATACATGGCAGTTGCTTCCTGAAAAGGTCAACTTGTATTAAAACTGTACAAAAATTATTTTGTGTTTGTATATACAATAGAGTTAAATTCAAGGCTCATGAAACAGGTCTTCCTATTTTAGAAACCCCTATGGAATACAGGAGAGTGTTTAGTACATAGATTGTCACCCATGCAGTAGTAGGTTTGGTGTTTCTGAACCCTGTACAACCCAACTAATTACCAATCAGATCCCCACCCCTTTGTGACAATTCAGAAGGTCTCCCCCATATTTAAAAATTCTTCACATTGAGACCAAGTAGAATAGCTTAACAAAACTGGACACTTAACTTAGGTTCCCAGCTTGCATTCCTGAGTGACTGAATGAATAATTGGAGAGTTAAACTGGGAGATGAAAAACTCTTACTTGAGCTTTGAATTTAATACAAGCACAAATCTTCCTTAAGATAGCTAAAAGGGGTACTTACTAAATCCCAGAATGCTACTGGGAGCTGAGAAGTAAGCTTGGATGTGCCGGTGTCAGAGCTAGGACGGCATTTCTGGTCTTTATATCTGCCCCTCACCCTGGACTGCCGGTGAAGAGTTACATTTATATCAGTGAATCCTGCTCAGCAATGAAAGATTTAGGAGAAATATTTAAGTTTTCATGTAAGTAGTATATTCTGATTTTAGAAGAAAAAAGTAACTGACACAATAAAAAAAATCAATAAAAATCTCAGGCTCTAAATCTGACTCCTTCTGTCTTTCAGCACAGTCTCTTTTCTCTGTGTCCTTTTCCTCTTCTGTTATTCTATTCAGTCAGGCATCCTTTGCATAGCCTGAGTCATTTCAAAAATATATATTTTTTCAGAAACAGTATTTAGAAATAGAAGCAAAGGGTTTTGTTTCCTCAAATATAAACCTATTATTGGAATACAATTCACAGTATGATAAACGTTGAGTTTGCTTCCATATATAAGCAGAAATGAAAGAGAATGACATTCTAAAGAACTTTATCTCTTTCTCTAAAAAAGATAATCTGTAACTGTGGATTGTGAAGATAATATATGAAAAGCAAGTCTTTCTCAAACAATGCTCTGAAGTTGCCTTTGAACATTTGTATATTCAAACTTTATGAATTCCAAAGCATGATACATACAGCATGGGTCTTAAAAACAGTTGTTTAACATTTTGAAGGGTATATCATTTAATATTCCTTTAATATGATTTCAAGTAAAGGAACAATGAATTCAACCTTTTGTGTACAAGTATAAAGAACATTTAAAAAGTGTGCAGTTTAAATTTAGACGTTTCAAATAGTTTTATAATTGCATGAAAAGAATACTAGGCTCTTCTTTGTCAATTTGGTTATTAGTGTTTTAGGGAGTTTTCAATGGAAGAAATCTTGAGTGTCTTTGTAAATGAATTGCTTGATTCCTGCATCTTTTGTATGTTTGGATTAATTTCGCAGCATTATTTTCATTTCTCTGAAAAACATAAAGAACAACCAGAGATGCAATAAGCAATGCTTATTTTGAGATTTTGAAGAACTTCCTATGCTGTTCTTGTCCTGATGTGGTAATGAGTGAATTCTCTTCGCTAAGGAGACAGGAGGTAGTGAAGGTCAGAGAGGAAATTCCCTGCCTCTCTCCCTCCCTCCCTCCCTTTCTTCCTTCACCTGGCTGCATGGTGGGACTTGGGTGGATCCATTTGTGTCCTGTCTTACAGCATTCTGGGCACTTTCCTCCATGTATGCCAGCTTTACAAGTAGACTTTTGGAGCGAAACCTGGGAGAACAGCTCCTTCTTATTGCCGTTGTATCCTCTTGCATTTTCCCCTCTCCTCATCCACCTACTTGTTTCCCCTGATTTTTAAAAAAATTTTATTTTATTTTAAAAAACAAAACCAAAAAAGGGTAGACACAATACAGAATTTCAAAAAAAGTAGGTAATTAACACTAGCTAATATATTACATATTGTTATCTTAGAATTAGTTTCTCAGGTTACAAGATCTAGGCATGAAAAAAATGATCAATGAAAGCACTAACTGTTCTTTTTGATGAACTAACAGATTAGTAGTATAGTTCTGAATTTTGTATACACACACACACACATATGTATACCTAGATGTTTTAAAAAACCTTGCTCTCTTTGTGTGAGTTGTTTTAATCTGAGTTCACTCCACTGCCAGTCCCACCTTCTCCATCATTAAACTCTGGCTTACCCTTGAACTGGTAGTTCAAGTGTTATACCCTCCCAATTCTCTTTCCTTCCCCTCCCCTCCCCCC